>CM023955.1:35542738-35588477 GCA_013407115.1 Glycine latifolia
TGTTACCATTTTGACCAATTTGTGCTTATAGTACTCCTTACCATATTGTAGTAGGTCATGATTTTACCAGTTTGTTCTTAATTTGCCCTTTCAACTTTGTTGCCGTGATGGATCCAGTATGTTAGCTTGCTAATTTGCCACTCTCAAATATTTTCAATCAAATTTGCTATTGGAAATTAAGGTGGTGTTGACGAAAAAGAATCTAATTATTACTTATGTAAAAGAAATTTTCAAATTTTAAATAGCTTAAAATATATTGACATTTATGCCTTGTATTGATGAATTAATCATAATATTAATTATTGATTGAACAATATAGTGTTTTAATTATTATAAAATTTTGATAAATGATTATACATATGAAAGATTTAAAGAATAAAATTAGATTTGATGGTTTATGTGGAGACAAATTCTCACAAAAATTCATTTATCATGCGTTTGGTTGAGGAATTTTAAAATATCATAGAATTTGAAATACTCAGTAATTTAATTGATATCAATTAAATCTCATTCAATTTTAAATTAACTTGTTTGGATTATTTTAGAATTTTCATAGTAATTAAATCTAAATAATTATAGTTTTTGCTTTTAAATTGTATTCTCTCTCCTCACTTTCTCTCTTTGTCACACATTAATTCCAACTCAGCAATGTTTCTCCTTACCTTCAACAATCGAAGATGATGAACAGTCATATGGCACCTCCTCCATGGTGTTCTTCGGCCAACTGTTTGGTTTGTCAGTAATTTTCAACTCTCTTCATAAACATATTTATCTTTGACTCTCTTTGTCAGTAGTTTGATTCAACACTGTTTGTCGGTAATTTGGATCCCCAAAAGAGAATGCGAAGATGATAGCCAGAGATCGAAACTCAAGCAACAAAGGTTCATTGGAGAGAAGCAAGTGACATATGAACGGTGGAGGGTTAGAATTTTGTTCAGGTGAAGATGGAGAGGTGAAGACAAAGACTGAAATTTCACAAATTCCACCTATTTTAGTGGAATTTCAAATTCTTAATTTTACAAAGAATTGAAATGTTGAGAATTCTTCAAATTCTAGTCTTATGGTATCCAAACGGAGCATTTTAGTGAGCAATAATTAAAATACCTTAAAAATTACATTACCCACTTAGATTGCCTCATCAAAATGCAAGGTTAAGGTCTAAATTTTATGTAGTTTTTTTTTGTTCTCAACAATAAAGATAATATTAATTGCACAAGAACTGCTAAGAATACAAGTATTGGACACCAAAGTTAATGGTCTCCCAAAAACAAATCGTGGAGCAGTGAAGTTGCATAACACCAACCCTACCTCATGCAACAACAACCATTCCAATAATCATGGATCAAAGGTAGTGCATTTTTTTCTATACCCTTACTAAATGATTATATATGAGAAGATATAAGTCCTATACCCAAATGAAAAATAAAACCACCAAAACCAACAAATATCTACCAACAACTACATATAGATAAGAAAGGCAAATAGTTGGGTTAGATTGTCACATTTGAAACGAGACCAAAAAATCTTGTGTATGATTTGAGCCATGACCACAAGCTGAACATGCATTTATGCCATATGCAATCATGATCCTGTTGTAAACCTTCAAAGATTATTCCATTTCTCAAATTCCAAATGCTCCACATTATTGCACTCCATCCTAAAAGCCTCCAAGGTTAGCAATGTGGCCCAATAATCCATGGGAATTTTGTAAGAGGTTCACTTTTGCATGGTGTCGAAGTGCAGAAGAAAAACCAAAAATATTATACCACTTTTCTACAACTCATGAGCAAAGCCACAAGAAAAGAACAAATGATTAACATCTTCCACAAACCCATGATATAAGACACATGATAAATTGTCATTCTCAAATTAGACATTTTTTCTATTTAGATTAGCCTCGGTGGGTAATCTATGAAGGACTAGATGCCAAATTAGGAACCACTTTTGGGAGAATTTTTAGTTGCCCAAGACACTTAAAAATATCCTCCACAAATGACATGAAATTTAGCTTGTAGAGAGTTAAGTAAATGGACTTGACCAGGAATAAGTTTGAGGCATCTTCCGACCAAATCCAGGTGTCATCTACTTGGTACATCAAATTCACCCTCTCCAAAGAGATATAGAATTCCTCCACCAACTCCTTCTCCCACTCAAACCAAGGTTTCCTCCACCTAAATTCCCAAGACCACCTCCCTTGATCCCAACTTCCTATAGCCCCTATAACATCCATTTTGCCCTAAATTCATGAACAACAAAGGGAAAGCATTTTTTAGGCTTCCATCTCCCACCCAAGTGTAATGCCTCTGATTTGGCAACTCACACTCTATGATACTTCACACAATAACACCTGACTCAACTTCCTTGTTAATCAAAATCATCCACTGATCAGAACCCTTCGAAGGTAATCCTTTTTTAGACCTTGACAATCTTCTTCTACTACTTTTAGGATCAACGAATGTCCACGGAAAAAAACATGGGACTTTTCAACATGCTTCGTCCTCACTTACACGCTTTTTGAGAAACTTCTGATACGTAAAAATAGTGTTTGCACAAGGGTAAGTGTATCCAACGCAGTAATAACAGTGGACTAAAAGTCCATTATCAAACCTAGAGACCAATTGTATTCCTAAATAATCAAAATTATTAAACTAAATAGTTGAGATAATTCAAAAGAAGATTTAATTATTTTTGTGGTTGTTGGTTTTTAAAAGAAAACAAATAAACTATTGCAAGAGATAGATTTAAGTGATAGTAAAAGCAACCCAATCCCAGTTTTAATCAAATTCCTTCCACAATTAATTATTAATTCCCAAAGTCAACCAAATCCTATCATCAAGGTTGAAGGATGCTCTTTGCCTAATCAATACCCAAATGATCATGGATATATCAATTTAAGTCAAATGATATAATCAATTCCAGGGATGATCAATTAAAGATTAACTAATTTATTAGAAATTACACAAACAGTTTGAACATGCAATTTGGTGTAAAACATTCTTTATCTAGGTCTACCCAACATACGCATATGATTACCATAGTACACTCGATTAAGCATAGGATTGATGAGTTCCCAAATAAACAATAAGAATAAGGAAGTGACTTAATCAACATAAATCACTGAGGAATTCTATTAAGAACAGAGAAATGGTACAATTGGCAATTACATCATAACCACAAGGGAAGAACGATGATCACAATCCTTCCTCGCGATGTTGCCTACACTTACAACCCTCAAAAGTGCTCTCTAATTTGAAAATATGATAAAAGGTGTCCAAATATACAAAAAAAACAACCCTTATTTATAGCTTTCTAAAGATATCAGCCAAAAAGGTGCACTACGACCGTGCTAAAATCCATCACGACCATGGTTGAAAATTGTGATGTTGAAGCTCTAGGACATTGTGGAATGACTACGATCATCATGATGCGAATCACGGTCGTGGTGAATTCATTGCGACCATCGTCGGAAAGCTAACGTTTTTCAAAAAGGGACTCATCATATTACCATGGTTGTATTGATTACAAGGTCGTGTTGAATATACCACGATTGTAGTCAAGTGACAAAGTTCTTCAAATCTTCATAAAACATGCAGCTTCCAACTCTTTCAGTCCATTGAGAGGTTATACTTCTGTAAGACAAAACTAGTGTCCAAACGTGAGTTCTGCCAAGAAAATGCATGAAAATGACACAAAAACTCACTCAAAATTTCACTCAAAAAGTGGTTTATCAACTTGCCAAAAGGTCACCTATCTCAGAATTTCTCCAAGCCCAATACGCTTAACTATGAAGTTATTAGGTGATATATTACGAAAAAGTAGATGCATCTTGTTGGTATAAGTAGTACCAATTAATTTCTTTAAGTCATCATCAACTATACAGTCTCATACCTGCACAATCTATGGATTCATGTCATTCCAATGTGATTCGTTCGAGGTGTTACATGAAACATCCTCCCAAAATCTAGTGCAAAAAGCATCACAACTGTACTAATGGTGGCATGACCATTCTCAGAAACCTTGGATGTTGATTACTAAACTTTGCAAATTGTAGCACGATTGTTCTCTTTCATGAGCAACATTGGTTACGAATTGAACTTAGCATGACCATGCTAAAGGTCAACATGGTCGTGCCTTCAAGGGTGTCCTTTCCAACTTCAAATCAACGTTTTTGGTCCATTTTCACACTTAAATCTCAAAAAACCCGTTTATCACAACTTTAACCAAAAAAATGAGTTTTGCAAAACAAATGCATATAAAACAAGATGAAAATGAGGCAAAAACTCAAGTCCCAAGACATTCAAAAACTAATTTGTCAAGAAATATGAGGGAAGACACCTTAAAAAGAGTAGCCATAGGAGAATATGAAGCAAGCAATGTTCACCTGTTGGTGGCTAAATCTAACACTTTGAATCAAAAGATTGATAAGATAGAAAATGTCATGGTTAACTTTGTGGGTACTCTACATCCTTGTTACGAGCTCTATGGAATGCAAGCACATAAAACTATAGATTGTCCAACGATAATGCCAAATGGGAAAAATGAGCAAGTAGAAAATGTGACTTCAACCCATGATCTCTATAATTACAGTAGAAAAGAGAAATTTAACCCCTTATTATGACACTTATAATGAGGGTTGGAAAAGTCATACCAATTTCTCCTGCTATAACAATCACAAACAAAGAAATCAAGGGAGTTGAGTCCATTGTGAAAGATCTCACCTTGAGCACAATTGCATACACCGATCATATGATCTAGTGAAAGTGAGGGAAAACCCAGTTTAGGAATTATTGGTCCCACCAAGCATGCCACAATAGTGTTGGTGTAAGTTTTGCAGTTGATCAGTCATGGAAATGACTAATCTCCTACAAATGGTTCATTTTTAGTGATTGACTTGAGAAATAAAATTTATCTCTAAATTGAGTTCCTAATCACTCCAAAGAGATTTTCAGCAGTCGTCAAACCAAGATTTCTATGTTACACTACTCCTAAGAAATGTGTGTTAAAGTAATTGCAGAAAACAACTAAAATGTAAGAGAAAGTGATAAAGGAAAGCTACAACATGTGTACGTAAATCCATAAATAAATGGATCAAAATTGAAAAGGATAAATTTCATTGTATTGCTTGAGGGACCCATTTTACACTACTATTTCAAATATTTAAAGAGGTTGTCAACTGGAAGCAGTTTCTCTATGGTAATACCCATTTCCCCATATTTTTAGAAGACAATGGCTTCATAGGTGCTCAAACCTAAGAAATTGCTTCCAACTATTTCTCACAATCAAATTTTTTTCTCTTAGTCAATCTTCCTCAAATTGGGTCTTTCCTCTGGACCAACTCTAACCTTAATTAAATTGGCCCAATAAAAAAATGACTAAATTAATCGTCACACAATAGAAAATGGCTAATTCAGACATTAACTATTTTTAGCACCAATAAAGAGAACAAATTTATGGGTTTTACAAGTTATCAAAGGTACTACTTCCTTCAGTCTCAAGTATAAGAAAAAAAATAGTTACACTAACTAAGAAAGTTAGTTAATCACATTTAATTTCACTAATTTTCTAACTTAGGTACCCTTCATTGAAACTTTGTATCATGAATAAAAAAGAATCATTAAAACTAAAATCACAATTAAATGAAGAGTATTTTAGAATTAATAGCATTAAATAATATAAAATTAGTTGAGATTTATTTAAATTTAAAATCAACACAAGGATAATAATTTTTTATATTTCAGAGGAGAAGAAATATATTTTCACGCAAGAAAGACTGCATTGAAATTTAACAAGTTTAATTTTACAATAACTAATATTTAATAGTTATTAATAAATTATTTGAAAATTCGAAGTCATTATTAAAAGGTGACAAATGCAATTACATTTTTAATATTGCACAATCCTTGTAGGATCCACGTAGCTTCCAAGCCAGCAAACACATAACTATATACAATTATGATTTATCTAACAAGACAACTATTAAAAAACGCGGTCTTTCAATTAGTGCCAGGATGGGTGTTCATTTATAGTCGGATCTGTTTGAAAAGTAAACACACCAATAATATTAGTTATCATAAGAATAAAAAAAAAAAAACAAGACATGTCAAAACATATTTTAAAAAAAAAACACGTAAAAAGACACAAAGGGTTTGTTACACGTCATCAGAATTTTAAGGTTAAATATATTTTCAAAAAAATAAGTGTTTCAATTTAAATACTATTCAATTTTTAAAAAAATTAAAGAAAAAATTATGTGCTTTTAATACATAGTAAAGGACTACTACACACGATTTAATTATAAAAACCAAATTAATTTTATTTTTCATCATTGTTATTTTAAAACTAACATAGAATGTGGGCTTTATAATGCTTTTCGATTGTAATTATTTTCAAAAGTTAATTAAACTAGTCTATTTTATTTGTTATGACGAGAGGTGTGACCAATTCGCTATGACTATTTGATTGCTTCCATTAAGGCCACTTAATTACCTATTAAGTATTAGTTAATGATTAATTATTTTGTGTATGCATTGATAATTGATAGGGAATTGTTCAATTTAACTAGTTAAAATTAAACTGAATAAATAACTAATTTAGTACCTGAAATTGTCATTAGCTATAATTTTAGTCCTTAATTGGATGTATAAAAATGTCAAAAAAGTCCTTAAAAACTATAAAAATTCATTTCACTTTGTTCCTAAATTTAACAAGTTACTTTCATTTTGATCTAGGGCTAGTTGAATAAGGCTGGACAAGCGCTTGCTAGCAACCCATCCGTATGCACATGTAGGATTAGACAAAAAATAGTGATCGATATCCCATCCGTATGTGTCGATTAGAGTAATGATAATAACACAACATCTAGTGGAACAAACAAAAGAACCCATCCGTATGCACATGTAGGATTAGTGGCACAAGTTGCAAATCCAAGTACACAAGTTGTAAGAGTTGTAGTAGTTTCATAACTTCTAACCTGAAGATGAACCAAAACAAGTTAAAACATCAAATCAAGTGCATAAGTATCTTTAATGTCTTCCGTCTAAAAAAGTTTCTTTTTCGTTGCTACATCACCAGCATGCTTTAGGATTTGCATTTTTTTTTCTGCCGAACTTTCTGATCATTAAACCTCCATCTCAAACCCTATTATCATTACTATTTTCCTTCAAATTTCCATTTGGCTTAAAATTAATTCAGGATAGTAGGATACTTATACTTAGATAGAAAAGAGATAGCCAATTGATAGAAACATCAGCAAGCGAAGCATAACACTAGTTCAAGCTTAAATTATTCTGATTCTCTTTTAGAATTTTTTATTCAAGGTATAAAAGAAACAGAAAAATAAAAGTAATTAAGGATAAGTGTAGTAGTAATTTATAATATTTATAACTTAATAGTCATAGAGGACCGAATTTAAGTATTTCGGGAGATGAGAGACTACATTAATTATAACAAAAATAGAAGATATAGGGAGTAGTTTAAATGACAACTAATGTGTCAACTAAACACTTAACAATCCTTAAACAGTCCAAACTAACAACAGGGACTAATAATAAGATGAATGTGGCAAAATTTTAGAGACTAAATTTTAATTTTCTGTATTTGAGGGATGAAATAAGAGAAGGGGTGAAATTTTAGAGACGAATTTGGAAGTTTACTAAAATTTAATTGGTAAAACCTTATCGTTTAGTATAGTGTTTGGATAGAGTCTGACACCTCTTAAAAAATATAAAGTATTAACAGACCTATTAATTACTTCATATATTCAATGAAAAAAATGGAAAAGAAAAAGAGTAAAACAAAATCATGTAACAAGGCATTAGGTATATTTCATCTTATTTACTAAACATCATAGAGCAAAAAAAAAATATAGTTGAATAAACATTACGATTTAAATATGTTTTTCCCTTATAATATACTCAATTTTCCATTTCATCTCTATAATATTTTTTTTATACATTCTGCTTCTTAAATTAATAAATATTGAAACAAAAAAATATGTAAATTTTGTGAGAGACATAAATTTATGTCCTTTTATGATGGATTGAGTGATGGATATTTTTCTATCTGAAAAATCTATCACGTACAGATAGTCACTAAATTTATAAATGTTTGTTAGTGATTGAAAATGTGATAGAATTATCCCCTCTCTAATTGTTCTGTCACAAAAAATATGAATATTTAGCAAGGATGTTTATGAAGGATTTTTTATCCCTTACAAACTTACCGTCACCAAGTTCATCACAAAAGTTTCAAATTATTGAGGGACAAACTTTGTCATGGACAAACCCCTCTCTCTAGATATTTTGGTCACATAGTTCATAAAAAATTGTGATTAAATGAGCTCATGATATATGTAATTTGAAAATATATTTTATTGAGATTTATGACCAACTATATATTTGAAATATTTTACACCTTACAATTATATAGAAATAATTAATTATTATAATAATTAACATTTTATTTATCAATATAAGAAATATTAGTTAAGAAAATATTATAAGTAATTTTAATATTTATAGGAAAGCACATTGAACTATATAACTTAAAAATGAAAAATGGAAAATTTGAAGCATTTAAAATTTAAATATAATTAATTGAAGAAATGGTTTATTAGTTAATAAAAAAATCCCAAAAATTAATGGAAAAAATAAAAATTAAAACAAAGATGAAAGTTTTCTCCTTTTCATTCATTCTCTAGTGCAATTAGATCGATTTTGAAATCAAATAATTCTTCTAAAAATAAGTATTAATTTAATTTTGTGTCTTAAATTTTGATAATTCAGTAACTAGTAATTGGTTAATGATTACTATTAATAAACTCGAATTCAACTAATAGGTTTAAGTAGCGATCGATACAATAACTCTTCCTATATTGGTTTACATGACTAATCATTCTTCACATGGGTTTTATGTCTACCCATGTATTTTTTTTTCCGTCTTTTCCTATTCTTAATAAAACTACGGTGTGCTGTAAATGATGGGTAACAATCAAATTATTATTAATAATAAATATTATGTGTTAATATAATAATATAATAATTATTATAAAAATTAATAATTTTATCATATTATATACAATTATCATATAAATAAAATATTTTTATTTATGTTATATATTATCAACATTGGCATAAAAAGTAAATAAAAACATTACATACATATTTTAACAAATTTACAGGTGTATAAATTATGAAAACTTTGAAATAAAAAATCTAAACAAATAACAAAAATAAAAATATTTTTACCCTTGCATCACAGAGGTACT
The DNA here is from genome assembly GCA_013407115.1 of Glycine latifolia. Lineage (NCBI taxonomy): Eukaryota > Viridiplantae > Streptophyta > Magnoliopsida > Fabales > Fabaceae > Glycine > Glycine latifolia. The sequence goes on from CM023955.1 coordinate 35,552,004, forward strand.
AGATCTAGTTTAATATTAGATACGTCTATATTTTTATTTTATTCCAATTTTTAATAAGAAAATAATTAATAACCAAAAGAGAGTAAATAAAAAGTCTAGTTTCCATTTTGTTTGAAGGAAATAAGACCTTAGAAGAGATTCTTGCATCACCAGAAGAGTCACATTTGTTTCATGAGCAAAATGATTCATTTTGGAGTGTTTTTATATTGGTCAAACATCTCAATCAGTTCAATATGGCCCACAACCTCTTGTAGATGATCAACAAGATGATGAATCATATGATAATATGGATGTACTTATAATTTATTCTATTTACTATTTATTTTTCAATCATAATGGTTTTTATTAACAATATATATACTGTTAGAAATTATTAAAATTTTAATAATTATATAGTGACTTTTAATATTCCACAAAACTTTGAATGCTATTTAACTTGTTTATTTATTTTATTTTAATTTAATTTATATTAATTATTTAGATATTTGCATAGAAAGAATGACCACTTACTATCACTTTATGGTACACTTAGGATTAACCTAGTGGTGAGAGTTGATATAGACGAATGAAAACTTAGGTTTGATCCTCATTATTGTTATTGTACAAAATAATCAGAAAAAAAAAACTTATTACTTAATTTGCAAGGAAAGAAATTCATTTATCACAACGTGCGAGGGATAGTGCGTGCACCACAAATAGGGGAGGATTTGGTGTGACTAACCTATAATCTTTTGCTATTTAAAAAAAAATAAAAAAAAACCTTCACAATTTGTTAGGGATGATGTACGTGTCCGTCACAAATAGTGAAGGATAGGTTGCGTGAAACTTAGAATTTCTCGCCATATGTGATGGACAAAATCCTTGACATTTTGTAAGGTTTTTCTTACGTCACTTTTAATAAAGGAAAAGCATATAAAATTTGTTCACTTATTTTAATAATTTGTGATAGAATTTTTAAATGATGTGAACAGTGGTGGTGGATTTAATTTTTTTTTCAGTGGGAAAAAAATAGGTTATGATATTTTCATAGAAAATAAATATTATAAACTTTTAAAAGGATAAAATGATAAATATTAATAACAAAATTTATTGTCAAATTTATCTTTTTTATTTTACTTCCAAAAAATTATCTTTTTTGTGGGGAATTTTTTTATGAAGTATGAATAAATAAATAAAATACTTTGTGGGGGCAATTGTTCCCACACCCCTAGTCTATCCTGAATGTGATAGAGTAAATTTAGTTATTGTTTGTGATGGGGTAAAAACAACTCACTAAAGTATTTGTGACACCAAATTTGTGAGGAAATTTTGTTCATCACAAATTCCGTCACTAATTACTTTTGTGATAGATTTTTTTTTAATTTTATTTGGTGACTGCTTCGACCCCTGACTAATATTCGTTTTTCTAATAGTGCCGGGGCATTGGGAATGATATAAATTAATGGAATTGCATACTGATTGCAGGAATAGAACAAGATTAATAATTGTATTAGAGGATAATTAGAATAATTATGAACCTATTAGCTTTATACCTATTGTTTATCTCAACTTAATTAGTACCCGTGTTGCATTGTGATCATTCATCCAATGAATAAATATTGCGCTGTGTTTATTTGTGTGGGCAATTAAATTTTTATTGTTTGTTCAAATATTATTTATGACTTCTTTGTTGTCTTTTTTATAAGAAACAAACTATAGCTTATTTTATTATTTTTTATTTCCTATAAATAAAATTGAAGGAAATATTGATTGAAATTTATTAGAAATTTTAAAAAAATTAAAGATCCTACTTTTTATTTGATGAACTTTTATTGAATATGACTTTGTAGTTTTCAATAATTTTGATCATCTTATATGTGATTTTGCACTAATCAAAGGTTGTAGGTTAAATTTTTTGCAATCCATGTTTTTGGTCTATTTTTTTAATTATGTGATTTTAATCTTCAATTTTTTAAAATTATACAATTTTAATCCATTTATTTAAATACACAATTTTAATCCATACATTTAGTTGACACTTGATTAGTGTTAGTTGACCATGATATAATATATGTTGGTTTGGATGTGATACTTTAATATTATCCATAAATTGTTGACATGGCAATTTGATGATGATGTGGTAGTACATGTGACATTGACTTGTAAAGGTAATTCATGATTTAGAAAATAGTAAAAGTGGTAAACATGTGTTAGAGAATGTGATTTTTTATTTTGTCTCACTACGGTATTCTCCAACTCATTAGGTCATAAACTAAATTTGCTCGTGGTACTAAGAATGTTGTTGGTTGAAGGGTTTTCACACAAGGTGAGGATTGAACATGAATTTTTCTCCTCAATAGTCATTTCCATAATGTGTGAGCAAATAGTGTCTAACCACTATGTCAACTTGTTGGATAAGAAAGTGTGAATTATGATTGAGATAACGAATGAGATATAATTGCATCATTTTTTAAATTGAAAATTAAAAATTGGGATGCCAAAATTACAAATCAAATACTATACTGGAATTAAAATGTAATTTAGTCAGGATTATTAAATAATGTAAGATGCAATTTTAAAATATTACTAATGTAACTTTTTATTAAATATTGCATAACCATATTGAAATGAAATATCAAATATCATTTAAAAAGGTTGAATTTGATCAAAACTATTTAAAACATATTTTTTATTTTTTTTTAAAAAACATATGCCTTAAAAGTTAAACATTTGTTTACTTCCTTTGGCTTATACATTTTAACAAATTAAAACTAAATGCATCAACAATAGTTTTCTAACCAAATCTATATAAAAGAAAGAATGCATGTGTTAAAATAAAAATATTGAAAAAAAATATATATTTGAAGTATAACATTCTTAGATCATTTCTCACACTTTTAAAATAAATAAGAGAATTTAGTGAAAGATATTAAATGTTTTTAAGAAGAAAAAGTCCATAACTAATTTGAGTAAGTGTTTTTAAACTTAGTATTCCCTCTAAATTCATATATTAATTTTATATTAATTAAAAAGGTAGTTCACATCATATAATTTTACTAATATCAAATAAAAAATAAGATTATTTTTAAAATATCTTTCATTTAAATTTGTTATCATGAATAAAAAAGAATTATTAAAAATAGAAATAAAATTAAATAAAGAGTGATTTAAAAAAGATAATATTAAATATAATGAAATTAATTAAATTTATTTATATTTAAATCCAACAAACAAAATTACTTTTTTTACTTATATAAGTCAAAGAGAGAGAGTGTTATTCAAGAAATACACAGCAATGATATCTGCTACTGTGTCAAGCTATGTAACCCTCTGTAGTAGGTGGGAAATAAACTCGAAGTTAATTGTATCACATTAATTGTCTGTTAGGTATGCATTTTACTTTCGTATTGTTCTTAGTAATGAATCATAAAGAGTTGAATAGACCGCATTAATTGAGTTGAACACAAGAACTGGAGTGAAGCAACGCATTGTTATACTAAATTAATTATAATTCTCTTAAAAAGGTAGTATGACTTTACTAATCTTACTTTTTGGGATTCCAATTACTTTTTCCTCTTTAATTATAAGATTTTTATAAAAAAAAATTGTTTTTTATGAGATCTTATTCTAATTTTTAGGTATATTAATTATTTTTTCTATATTTTCTTAAGTAATTATTTTTTTCCGAATGTTAATCAGAAACACTTAAGTCGATAAAGACATAAAAAATAATAATTTTTAAAGATAGTATAAATAATTATCAAATTTAATTTCATTAAATAATTTTATTAAAAAAACATGAATTAATTGAAAATTTATTATAATTAGGGACGGAAGAAGTATTTTATCCATCCTTTTTTCTGTATTAGGTATATTTGGAAGAGATCGAGAACTTTTGTACAAAGCTTTTTTTTTTTACATAAAATTTATATAATAAAATACTTCTTACTCTCCAGATTATATATTTTTAAGGTTTTAACTAAGGAATATAGTTAATTTGTTGAATTTAGAAAAAACATTAAATAACATTCTAATTAATGATTCATTACTTTTCTTGTGTACTACTTCTAAGGATAGTCTTGAAAAAAAATATTTAATATAACATTAATTTTATATAAAATTAATATATTTTAGAATAAATATTTATCTCTAAAATGTCATATAATCTCAAACTGAGAAAATAGTGCTTAAAGTGTGGTTAAGAGCAATAATCGGAAGAGAAAAAAAATTTGTTACATAAATAGTGCTTAAAGCTTCTATCTGTGAGATCAAATTTAATTTATATCATTAGTTCGTTAAACAAAAAATATTATACTCATCAGTCATCACTTTATATTTGTACATTTTTATTTTTTATGATAAATTATTATTTGAGTTCTTAATTTTTTCAAAATTTATGTTTTTAATTCTTGATTTTTTTTCATTTTTATTTTAATGTTTTAATTTTTTCTTTCCTCACTTTTAATTCTTTAAAAGAATTAAAAATAAGTACGGAAAAAAGTTTAAAAATTAAAAGTAAGAATGAAAAAAAATTAAAAATAAAAATTCAAGACTAAAAATGAAAATTATAAAAATTTAAGGACTACAAAATAATAAATCATTTTTTAATCATAATTATTTTCATGTTTTTCTTTACACACATGTACCATAAGTGACGACATATGCGCATTCATATACGATCTGCAAGAAACTTTATTTGAAATTAAATTCATGTCAGTGTCAGGAGTCAACTCTTCATAACAACAAAAACTCACATTTTCTAATAGAGGTCTCTTTAAAAAAAAAAAAGATCGTGAGTATGTCTTTTTAAAAAAAAAATAATCTTATTTGATTAGGATTGGATTATTATAGATAATAAAATTATTTTTTATTTTTTATGAATATTAAATATAACTATATACTAAATATTTAAACTTAATACTATTAATTTGAGACGACTTTTAACTAATTGACAATTATGTGCTTGATAATTTTTTTAATTGAGTTTGAGAGCCAATATTAATTTGTATTGTTTATTTTATTTTAGTTATGTTGAACTCTTTAATTAGGTGGTTTAATTGAATGAATATTGTGAATAGTTAATACTTCAATTAGAATTGATGTGAAACTATTTTAATTTAATGAGATATTTTATATTTAAGTCTTAACTTTTGAGTATGTAATTGTATTAAATATTTAGAAGATCAGCTTTATTATCCATGATAGTCTCATTTAACTTGAACATGATTCTCTCTTGTGATAGTGTCTATAAAAAAAAGAGATAATTAAATGATATTATTTTACCAAAAATGGAATGATAATATGTAATCACGCTGAGTTACTAACATAAAAAATCATTAAGGGTTCATTAAGTTAAGTAATCTAAAAGATAAAAATTATTAAATAAAATTAAATGATTTTTTCTTTTAAATAAATTTATGTATTCGTTTATTATTATTTTTAACCCTTTTAGCTCCTCAAGATTAATATGAATATAACTTTAGTTATTCTTAATTGCCACCCATTTTCTCTAAACAAAGTCAAAAGTTCAAGTATAATTTAGTCCCTAAAAATGTAATGATAGGTGAAATTTGTTCCTAAAATTAATACTAAGATGATAAAATGGTTTGTGAAATTACATATTACTAATTAATCAATTTAGTTTATGAAATTTTGTGTGAATGAATTATCAATTTAATATTTAAAATTGTAATGATCAATCAAACTAATCCCCAAAATAATATATTATCAATTAATTCAATCTCTAAAATTACAATGAATCAATGTTATAAAAACTTGTCAAAATCGACTGGTGGTTTAATCGGGTTGATTCTACTTTCGAACCAGTTACGCAGTTGACCTGGTCAAACTTTGTCGAGTTGGTCAATGGATCTTGGTTGGATTGGTTTGACCTGGCCGATTTTTAAAATAATTTGATTTTTTTTTTGAAAAAATTAGTTTTTTTTAATTTAGATTTTGGAGTATGGATAATTTTTCTTACGTTATATATATATATATATATATATATATATATATATAATTTTAAATTTTTAATATATAATGAATCAAATTGACCCAATTACTGGCCCAACGGTTGGACCACTAATCCGTTGACTCACTACCTCGACCGAATCAATGACCGAATCGAATTTCACAACTATATAGTGAAAATTAAATTTAATCTTTTATATATATATATAAATATAAGATTTTGTAATATAAAGTGAGGTCATGTGGTAGCTTATATTCATTTCCTCCAAAATAATAAATGCAATTATTAATAGTAACTGTTTTTAAAATAGTTACATTAATTATAATATATTTGTTTCAGTTGAATTAATAAAAAAAATTACTTTGCAAATAAATTTTTTTCCTAACTATTAAATTAATTTATTTTTTATTATATATTCTTATATAAGTTTTATTTGATGTATATTTTAATTATATAATAATATGAAAAAATTATTATATCCATTGTAATGATTATTATAAAATAATTATATAAAATTATTTAATAATATTTTTTACTATACTAAAATTTAGATCTTCCAAATGAAAATTATAAAAAATTTATCATTGAAGAAAATATATCCCTCTAGTCCATGAATATTTGATTGAAATTTAATAACAAAAAAATATTTATTTATTTATTTTAATAAAGTTTCACTTCTTGTGACATTTATTCACGAAAAATATTTAATGAATTATTATAAAATAATTATACCAAATTATTTAATAATATTATTTTTCCATAATAAAATTTAAACCTTGCAAATAAAAATTATACAATATTTTATCATTGATGAAAATATATCCCTCCGTGAATATTTGATTGAAATTTAACCATGAAAAAATATTTATTTATTTATTTTTAAAAAGTTTCATTTTTTATGACATTTTTACAAAAAATATTTAATAAATAAGTTGTTTTCGGAACTAATTTAATTTAAAATAGAATTAACAATAATAAAAATAAACGAAATTTATGTAGGCAAATGACTTATTATATTTGATGAAATTTTTTAAGAACATTTTTTACAATTAAAACATTTTTAGATGATGTTTAAATCTTAAAAAGGTAAATTAAATAAAAAAATATTATTATAATTTAACAATTTCACTCAATTTTTATTATCTCAAATCAAACGTGCAAATCACACAAAAAATATAAAAGATGAAGTAAATTAACTTTTTTTAAAATAAAGTAAAAAAAGAATATACAAAACATCACTTGACATCACCAAAGTGAATGGAGATTTTATCTAGGAAGACACTTCCAATAATAACATTTTTCCAAAGCAATATGTGTAAATAAAAATATATTTAAATATTTATTAACATATTTATTACAATACATTTATTAAAATTTAAACTAAATAATTAATTATATATTAAAAATTAAAAATAATATAAAAATCTACTCCTGTAAATTATAAAATATGAATTTAATGCCGGTGTAAGGTACGAGACATTGAACTAGTTAGTATCTAAAATTATATATGAAGAGAGAATAGTAACTGAGACGATTTAGTCCTTAAAATTATAATACACTACCAAATTGGGCCTAAAATAAATAAATAACAAAAAAAATTGTAAGTTATAAATCAACTTAGTCCTTGAAATTATAATAGTAAGTCAAATTAGTCTCTAAAATAAAAAAATCTTAATTACATTTTTTCTCCTTAACTTTCAAATTTTCAAAAAATATGCCCCTAATTTTTCTTTCTCATGCATTTTTCCCTAAACGTACATAATGTAATGAATTGTGTCCTAAATGACATTGTCGTTAATGTGGCAAAAGAATATTGTTTAGGAAAGACTTGTTATACTTTTTGGCCCCTACTTTTAAAATTTCATGCATTTTGTCCTTAAAGTGTAACAGAATTTTTACAAATGAGATCTAAATTTTAAAAATCACATAAATGGATAAATCATGTTTCTAAACACGATGTCTTTCATTTAATTTTTTTAAAATACGACTTAGCTATAACAAGTCATGTTTCAAAATAAGACTTACCTATATTTGTAAAAAAATTTAAAATTTACTCATTTTGATCATTTAAAAAAAAAGTGTCCCTCAATTTTTTTTTAAAAAGGTAAAAGTGTCTAGATATTTGAACCATTGACCCTTTCTTTTTCACTATCACCAAAGCCATAAAGTGCTAGGGAATATATTGTGTAGCAAATTAATCTTGAAGCAAAACCACGGTTGAAGAAATGTTTTAATGAAAACAAAATATTAAGAAGCAAGTTGAATATCTTTTAGACTTAAGATTACTAATTAAGATGTATGTTTATAAGACAACCTAATTAAGAAGCATAAGGTGAAAAGCATTAATATGAAGTACGCCAACCCTCTGGAAATAACATTTGCACTATTAGATGTATGTTTACTAAAAGGAAATTTGACCAAAAGCATATAAGACTAATCATGCCTTTAAAATCAAAGTGTGGTAAGATGAGAAACTGTGTAAGATCATAAGCATGATCTAAAGGTGAAACTAGCAAGGGATAGTATGATTAGAAAATAGACAATACACATGATAAAAGGATCACTAGAAAATGTAAATGTAAGACTGAAGAAAAAAGGGGACACAAATGTCTATTGTTTTGGAAGAGCAAATCTATTTGAAAAACCTCTTTAGACTTTATTTTAATTAAACATAATACCATGAAATCAGTATTTTCATAAAATATAGATTAAATAAGTAACATTCAAATATACATGAGAAGTAAGAAGAGAACACAACACTCAAAAAATTTATATTTATTCACCCACAAGTTTAGGTTATATCCAGTCTCAATCGAAATGGATCAGAATGTCACTAGAAGAAAGCAAATAATTGAATGTAAAGAGAAGTTTTAAGTTATGATAAGAATGACCAAGGATTATGATTCATTAGTACCAATTTTTTCTCAATCCTATTCCTAATGAAGTTCCTCCCCCAGTTAATTACCGATTCCCAAAATCAACTAAAGTTTATAATTAAGGTCAGAAGATGCTATTTGTCTTAAATCAATACATCAATGATCATGGATATATCAATTTAAGTCAAATGATAAAATCAAATCTAGGGATGATTAATTAAAGATTAACTAATCTATCGAAGATTACCCAAACAGTTTAATCATGCAATTTGGCATAAAACATTCTCTACCTAGATCTACCAATTATGTGCAGATGATCACTACTATGAAATTGATTAAGTACCAGAATGGTCGATTCAAATAAACAGTAAAAACAAGGAAGAAAATTAAGTAATTTAAAACAATGAGGAATCTCATTAAGAATAAAGAGAAGGGTACATTTTGGTAGTTACATCATAACCCGCAGACTAGGGGGACTAGCCGCTCATGATCAGAGCAACACTAGGAATCGTACATAAAATAAACATAGACATACCAATAGACAAAAGCAATGATCACGAGCCATTCTACCGGTGTTGTCTCTGTTCTTCAACTCTCAAAAGCCCTCAAGGTTCTCAAAAATTCATAAAAAGATAAGAATAAAACTGAAGATTATTTTTACAAATCCTAGAGACCTATATATAATTTCTTAAATATATTTGTACAAAAGACGCACTACGATCGTAATACATTCATCACGATCATTGTCAAAAGTGACGTTGAAGCTCTGGGTCATTATGCATTAACTAGACCCTCTTGGTAGATCACGACCCTCATCACTTGACCACAACCGTTATTTGATCCTTGACCCTGTTCTAGGATGGTTATTATCATCTGACTATGGTCGTGTTAATTACCACGATCATGGTAAATGTACCACAGGTGTGATCAAGGGTAAAGTTTTCAAATCTTCATAAATTTGTGTAATTTTTAATTTTTTCACTCAATTGAGCAGCTACATTTTTGTAATACAAAATTAGTATCCAATTGTGAGTTCTGCCAAGAAAATACTTACAAAATGCGCAAAATATCACTTAAAAAGTGATTTATCAACTAATTCTCAACACTAGATTGTAAATATTCAAATTCATTTTTGTTCTAGTATCATGTTTTCCTTAATATTTAAAACTAGTTTGTTGCATGTTCATTTGCACGGGTCATGATTGTTTCTACTACTTGTGTTTTAAAATGAGTTATGTATATAATTACATATTTAGAAATAAACAATAGGTTTTAAAACCTTCTTTGTTATGAAACCTTCTTTTGTTTAAAATTAATTAACTAAGATATTAAATCTAACGTAACATGAAAACTTTTTTTCTTTTCTAATCCTTAATATCAAATCTTATTAAATACTTTATTTTTTATGCATTTTTAAAAAAGGGTTTTCTTTCTCCTTAAGACTCTTCATGCTTTCAGAATATTATTTCTTAGCCTTTCCAAGTTGCTTCTCAACTCAACATTCTCACCTCGGCAAGACTGCACCAAGTATTCAAGTCAATAGTTTCACATATGCAAGTCCTCATTTAAGTATATATTTTCACTTCTATAGATTTGCATTGAGTAGTCTTTCTTCTTTAGGACAATATTCTCACTCTATAGGTTACACAACTAGTATTCTCGATCAGCCTCTGTAGGCTCTTCACTCAATATTTTGACTTAATTATAATTTTTTATTTATTTAGAGACTTAATGAAAAAAAAAACCTAAAGAATTCAGGAACCTATTGATGTTTTAAACCAATTTTATACCGGTTTAATTAGTCACTTTAACTATGACGTACGTTCAATCTCCAAGTTGGGCTTGAGAGTTTTCTGCTATTAGTCAAGTATTACATAAACAAGCATGCTATACTCAAGGAACCTTTCCTGAAAACCCACCAACATCAAAAGTAATGAGTTTAATTATATATATGTACTTATTTGTAAATAATAAAATTGTAATGTTTTTTCTATTCTTGAAGGGAAGACTGATATTGCTAATGTTAGAAATGAAAATGTTAACATCGGAACAACTACTACTGTAAATTTGTAACTAAAAAAATTAATAGAGTTAAATAAATAACATAAAAAGGAAAAAAAATTGCAAATTTGAGGAATAAAATGCAATGAAATTATTATTGGAGGACTAAAAAAATATGGGTCAAAATTTGGAGGACCAAATCATATTTAACCCAATAATAAATTATGAAATTAATAAATCTAATATTATTTAAAGCTTATTCTAAGCTTATATTGAATATATCTATATTACTGCAGGAAAAAATATCTTTTAGTGACAAAATATATTTAACATTTACTTATGCACACTTTCTTCATTAATTTTAAGGAAATATACTATGAGGGTTATTGATTGTTTTACCTATAGTCAAACCTTCACCTGCTATTGTATTTAAGATTACTTATAATTTATTTTAGGTGTAGGTAAAAATCATAAACTTCTATCTAGAGTATAGGTAAAAGTCATATTAGTAAAAATAAATATTTTACTGATGTTCTATATTCACTTGAGATTGTTAAAAATATAAATGTTATTATTATTATTCTTTAATATAATTGAAGAAAATATTATTAAATAATTTTGAAGATTCATGTTGGCCAAATATAAAAACCTTATAGCGGGTTATGAAGTCATGAAAAAGAAACATATGATTAAAATTTGGACAACCCCACAAGGGACAATCTCAACTTGCAAAGCTTATCTGTCTTATATTTTTATATATTTCTGTAAAACATATAAAAAAAAGAGGTATATGATGAGAAAAAAAAAAGATTGGTGTTGTGAGAGATAGAGACATGTCTTCTTATAAATGAAAGATGGGTTTGGTATTGCAGACTTTCTATTTGGACAGCAACAGGAACACTGCAGAATGAAACATTATTCAACCAAAAAATCAAGCCAATTGGAACTTCATCTGACTTCTAAACCATAAATCTTAACTATAGAACGCCAACACAATTTGAAAATGTCAATTCAAACAACCATGATGTCGATTAACATCCCCGAAATAAAAACAAACTATAACATAATTATAATTTATTTTTGCTTATATATAGGTTTATATAACAAAAAAAAATCCTAAAAAATTCATGGAACTCTATTGAGGTATTGAACCAATTTTATACTAGTTCAGTCACTTTATGTCTTTAACTATGAACTACATTCAGTATTAAAGTTGGGCTTTAGAGTTTTATACTTTTAATTAAAGTATTACATCAACAAGCATTTTACACTCAAGGAACCTTTCCTGAAAACCCACCAACAACAGAACTAATGAGTTTAAATATAAATATATATATATATATATATATATATATATATATATATATTATTGTTTGAGAATAATAAAATTGTAATGTTTTTTTCTATTCTTGAAGGGCACACTGATTGCTATTGCTGGAAATGAAAATGTTAATGTCGGAACAGTTATTACTGTAAATTTTTAGCTGAAAACATTAATAAAGTAAATGACTTAAAAAGGAGAATTTTAAAAATGAGGAATTAAATGCAATGAAATTATTATTGAAGAACTAAAATCATTATTTTTTTTTATCAATTACTAAAATGAGTATGGTTCAATATTTGAATGAACAAAATCATATTTCAACATCAATATCGACCATGCCTTTAACCCAAGTTAATTAGAGTTGGTTGAACAAAATCATATTTAATCCAATTAAAAATTATGAAATTCATAAATCTAACATTATTTAAAGTTTATTATAAGCTTATTATCTTGTATATATCCATATAAGGAAGGCAGAAGCATGCACCTATCTCAGATATATAACATACTAAAGAGTAAAATATTTTTGGGATATTTTTTCAGCACCCATAAACCCCTTAAAATGTTGGTGTTATTAATGGATGAGATATCGACATGTATTTGGGTCCCTTGTTATGAACAGGAAGAATCTACAAATGATGTAGACGTTATACCACATTTGAATCAAATTTTCACCTTAGAACTTTGATATTGCGGTCATATTCCTAACCTTAACTATAGATTTTGGAGAAATATAGATATATATATTTTTCCTTTCTTTTTTTGGCAAAGAAGAAAAAAAGGACTAGCAGTCAAGAGAGGAAGAGAGAGAGGGCAGTGCCCTACCCATGCAAGACAATGGAAAATCAAGTATATTTACATTGAAAAATAGTGGTACTACGTTTTAGTTGATTAATTAATGGTGCAAATAAAGGAGTGTGCTACATCTGCGGCTCCACTGATTTCAGAGAATAAACATCAAAGTCATACGAGAAGTTAGGTGAGCAACTTTAAAGACTATGATAAAATTAAATTGGCTATTTAATGTTTGTTAGGTCTATAAATGACTTGGTCTAGTAACTGGTCTTAATTAGATTCATGCAGCAGTAGCATCCATTAAACACATCATCTTGACAAAGTGTAGGTGAATGCTCTTTTCAAACATTTAAAGGACACAACAACATTTTGTACATCACTTTCCCTTTAAATAATCTGCCATGTGATCAGCACCACACCACAGCCCCTTATGTTAGAGCAACAAAAATGGCTCAAATTTAAAACACGTACTATAAATTAACGCATATGAAATCAAATTTTTATGGGGGTGCAAGTCACAATCTAATTAAGATTAGTGGTTTTTTAAATTTTAACAATATCTATATCTATAATAGCTCTCTCTCTCTCTCTCTCTAGATCTCTCTCTCTTTTCTTCCTTTTTTAAAAGTTTGGTGCTTGTAACTGGTTATCACTGGCAGCACAACTTGTTGGTTCTATAACAAATTGGGAAGACCTATTTATTGTAAGAGGGAGTGAGTGAGAGGGGCAACCATAGAGCATTTATTTTTTCTAACCTGAAATTGTTTAAGATTTCTATCAAGTGTTTGTTACTCATGGCCATCAGGCCATGATGATGGACAACAAATTATTATTCGACAGAATAGTAGTTGAACCATCAATGTAAGTTCATGCTTAAAAAGGGGTTGGAGAAATTTTACAAGAAAAAGTGAAATTGTAGAAAAATGGTAGTGGAGTAGTACAACGTTAGCGAATAAAAAGATGGATGGGTAAGTGTGAATGATTTGGAACTATAAAAGTGATTTTTACTATACTATAGTAATTATAATTCCAACTAAAACGTTGAACGTGTTAACTTAGAAAATGGGAAGGGATGTGTTAAAACTAACCAATTTGACTTTGAAAAGGCTAGCTAGAGAGTTGATTTATGCTCCAGGTTAATAATATATTTTCATTGTCCCCGCAATTATTGGTGGACAAATGAAAACGACTTGGCTTCAAGTGCTTATTGAAAACTTAATAAGAGTACTAGAGACCCAGCGTATATAAATTATAGTACTTCCTCTATCTTCTCTTTCAACATCTTAGTCTAATTTTCTCAAAATATTTATTATTTTAAAAATAATGTATGTCATCAAATTCTGATCATTGATCGATTTGGGTATAGGACATTAAATTAATGGATGGTTAGTTGAACAAATGAGTCCCTTGTTAAACTACATACATAAATTAGTATATATTAAATTTGTGTATTTCATAATAAATAAATATATATATATATATATAATATTATTTTACGTGCATACTTTTTAGTAATATTTTCATTTATTGGTATTTTATAATAAAAAAATAATTTATTCTATAGTATTAAAAAAATTCATTGTATCGGATCGTCAAATAAAGAAAGTCAGTGTATCATAGTAAATTACTAATAATAAGATATAGAATATGTAATTAATAAGGACCTATATATATATATATATATATATATATATATATATATATCAACTTAATCAGAGACTTTGATTCAAATTTAAAATAGTTAAGGCAAGACAACAATATGAGTGATATATTTGACTTTCTTCGTCTCTCTAATTCCATTAAAGGAAGGATAGGTAATGAGGAAAGTTTAGGAAAGATGAGTTTCAAAAATAACCTAATCACATTTATGTCAAGTTTGGTCGAGTTTAGGGAAATCTGCGACAAATTCACTCCACTTTTTTTTATAAATTGAATGTACTTATATAATTTGAATAAATCATATATTAAGTTATTAATTATATTTTAATACAAATAATATATAAAAGTCAATAAATGACAAAGATCTTAAAAATAAAATAATTAGATAAAAATATATATAACTATTAATTAAAATCTTCTAATAATTAATGTTTATATAATTTAAATTTGGTTAAAAATAAGTATGGTGATGTCGCGTGATATGTGAAAAATCTTCTTTTATATAATATTGTATATAAGAATCATGCCAAATTTTTAATTAAATATATGATTTAAAAGTTATTATTTATTTGTTATATTTTAAATAATTTAACTATTAAAATAAATAATTTATATTTTTTTCTCAATATCAAAATAAGGATTTACATCCCAACTCAAAACCAAAAACGTTTTTACGTGTTGGGAAAAACTTGAACTTAACTATGGTTAAAATGGATTTTCTCCATTAAAATTGGGTCATGTCAAGATTGGTATATCAACATCAAGATTGAGGTAGGTGATAAATTAATTGAATTATAGATACGAGGAAGTTGAAAAAAAAAATATAAAAGAAAATAAGGAAAAGATGTAGAGGAAAAAGACTAAAATTAGATAAAGTAAAGTATAGAAATAACAACGGATCTAACCTTTCATCATTTATTCCGTTCTAAAACACACCGTCCGCCAATCTATATATCACTCTACTAAATCTTGTTTAACTATCTTTCCTCATGTAAGTTTTGGTTTATCTTTACCTATTTTTTTATCAAACTTTTGTTCTTACCAAGATTGGTATATGTAGATTCAAATTTAATTGTAGTTAATGATGTTTTATGAAGATATTTAATTCCATCAAATTAGAAATTCATTTTATCATAATAATTAATATTCTAAAGTGTGATTATCTTAAAAGACAAATAATAAGATAAAGAGTACTCTCCCTCTTCCATCCTAATTATAAGGTCTAAATAATTAATTCACACAGGTTAAGAAATTTGATTAATTTAAGTTAGAGTATTATATTTGTTTTAAATTAGTATTTTTTTTAAAAAATTATTCCTATAAACAAAACTAACATTAATGGGTTATAATGTCCTACTATTATGTCATTCTAAAATTGACGTTAATGAATGACACTTTTATTAAAAAAATTAATTAATATATGAAAAATTATAAATTGAATCTTAAAAGAATTCAAATTATATTTTTAATTTGAATCTTATAATAAACACCAGAAGGAGAAGTTAATAAGAAACTATATATTCCAACTTACTACAGACTTCAAAGTTATAAATATGTGGCAACATTAAATTTTATAAAAGGAAAGGTTTTATTTTTCATAATATCTGACTTCACACATACATTAGTTATATATTCAATTTAATGTCCAAATACATATCCTCTTAAATAAAAAAGTAACGACATTAAAGATACAATATCTTTAATCTTTAGTGATAGATCTTAAATTAAGATTCTAGACAATTTTTTGATAGATTTTATAATACTCTTTAGGATTAAAGATTTCTTCTATTTTTTTCTTTAGTGGTAGATTTGATTAAGATCTTAGGAAAAGAGAAAGAAAAAATTATTCTTTTTTAAACATTATGTAGATCTTAAAAATTCTTCTACAAAAATATATTATTTACATTGAAATTTGGTTCACCTCCTTTATTAAAAAATTTAGTAAAAACTAAAATCATGACTCAAGATCTTATACTACTCTAATAGTTATACTAAGGCCAATTTATTGAGATAATACCCAATTACAACACGATGTTTCGGTGTTGAATTTTTTTTTCACACTTTCAAATAAAAAAATAAATGTACGATACCAAAAGAAATTAAAAAAAAAAGTTCGATTATGAATTCTGAAATTAATTTACATATTTGTTTCAATTATATCTAAACATTGATATGAGATTATGTAAGTTTAACTAATAATTTTAAATTTGATATTAGTATGTAATCGCATTAATTAATAAATATTTGGAGAGAAAGAATTTTATTAATCAAAATATAATATGTTCAAATAAAATTATCTCTCACGAAAATAACTTGCGATTTTTTATAATAAAAAATTTATCAAAATGAATGTTACCAAACTCAAAAACAAATCTGCTCGATCTTGTCTGTAAAACTAATTGTGCTGCGTTCTATGCACCTAAAGAGAGGAAACAAAGAATATGCAAGAAAAAAAGGGCAGAACTAAGGTACATGACAAATTGACAAGAAGAAAAATTAAGGCTCTTGGATTGGACGATGAACTATGCTACATGACAATGCTGCAAGTCAATGAAATGTACTACTACTCTTGTCATGTGTTATTCCCTCTATTTCCTTTCATTTCTTATAAGCCACAAGCGTATCTGGCACAATGGGATTTAAACATGGGAATGCAAATTAGTATTCATAAAAGGACCAAAACAATGATATGGTAAAATATCTAGATAAATTAGTCTTTTATACTCTATTTGGTCTCGATTATATAAAAAATATGGTTTATACTTATTAAAAAAATTAATTAATTATATTATTTTCAATTAAAAAATGATATATTTTTAAATTATTTTCATTGAAACTTGATATTAAATATAAAAAAGTCTTTAATCTTATTAAATGAAAGATAATTTCATTAATAAGACTTTGTAGGTTTATATTTGTTTATATTTAAGAAGAAAAAAAGAGATTTTGTTACTTATATTAAAGATTTGAAAAGAGTATATTATTCTTTTGTAAAATTGGCCTTTTCTTTCTATTGTATGAGTTATTCAATGAAATCATTCACACTTATTTTGGATTGAACTACATATTAATTTTATGTGTTTGGTATTTCAAGTGTGTAAACAGACTCACCTAAAGCTTGAAGGAAAATTTCTTAAGTAACAGTAGGTTTTATAACTAATCTTTGATGTCGAAAGATCGAAGATAACGATATATCAAAACTGTCTAAATAGAACGGAGATTCAAAATCTTTCTCGTGTGTACAAGGATCATTAACACTTCCTACAGACTTAATTAATTAGTCTTATGTTATATAGCTAATTTATAAGACCTAGTAAATAATCTACCAGGGAGGAATTGATGAAAAGTTTGAATAATTTTAATAAAATATTAAATTTAAACTTCATTATTGTCATTTAACAGAAGAAAAAAAACTATATGGATATATTTACAAATACGGATTTGTTTAACATTTTTATACTCTCTCCCATTATAATTTTCATTTTGTGTTATTTTACACAGACCAATAAAAATTAATAAATAAATTAAAGAATGATAAATGAGATATAACTAAAAAAATATTTGATATTACATTGAAAAGTAAAAATAATAATAATTTTAAGACTTTTTTTTTCTTACACTGCAATTATTATGAAACGCAATGAGTATTATTTTCCAAGGAAGAGCGAAGGCCCAAAGGTTTAATTTGTTGAGAACTATATATTTATAAGCACGATTTTGTTGACAATTACTTTTAGAGTAATGAATACCAAAATTAAACCGCCACAAATAAGTATCAAATATAAAAATATATAAATTTAAGGAAAGGTTATTCTACTATTAAAAATAATATAAACTAAAATATACTCCTTCCGAATTTAATTATAAGCAACAAACAAAAATACATTGGATTCAAACAGTATAACTAATTTTTAACAATTTTTACTCTATTCAATTATATGATTCCACAAATATCTTTTAATTAATTAAGATTTTATTTTTAATGAGTCTTTTTTATTCTTCATATCAAATTTGAATAAAAGACACTTTAAGAAGAAAAAAAATATTTTTTAAATATGATTAGTTGAATTAAATGATATTAATTAATTTTATTAATTAGCATAAAAATTAGTTAATTTTTTTTATATTTGAGTTTAGAGGCAGTAAATTACACGTGTTTTTTTTTGTTTTCAACATTTTATAATTTAGTTTAATGAATAGAATATTATTTCATTGACTATTTTGTAAATATCTCACTGTATTTAATGTTAATTAAAGACATTTAAATATTAATTAAAACTTAAAATCATCTTTGATTAAATAATTAATTGAAAAAGAAATAAATATTTGACTGGTTTGATATAAAAACTAACATGTCACGCATTACCAAAAAACAAAAGAATATTAAAAGTGTTTCTAAAGTTAATAACTCTTGATTAACATGTCACGCATTAATTTTTTTTAGTATATAAATTTTTATAATTGAAAATTTTAATAATTTTTAATTAATTAATGATACATAAAAAATAGAATTTAAAATTAACTAAACAAAATAAATATTTTAATGATTTATTATCTAATCTGTTATTAAAAGGTTATGAATTTAACTGAAAGAATCAAATTTACCTATTTTTTTAAAATAAGATGATTAAATGGCTTATTTAGTAATAGAAAAACCAAAATCACGTAAATAAAATTGAAATTAAAAAAAAAAAAAAACTAACATGTCACGTTAATAAGACACATGGCTGCAAGCTAGGTAAAAAAAAAACAGTACACGTAAAGATTATTTAACTTTAAAAAAGTAAGACTCAAATTTATATTTTAAAGTTTTACTAATAAATATCTCGAGTAGGAATCAAATATTTCATAATTAAAGTAAAAATATAAATATAAATCACACTAGAAATGTTAAAAATTTTAAAATAAATTAATATAAATAAAAATGTAAGAAGACGTAAGTAACTTACATTAAGGATAAAATAATATTTTTAATAAAATTAAAATAATTAGTTTTAAATTAAATTAAATCAATATTTATTATTTAATAAATATATCTATTAAAAAATTTAAATTGAGATTTATAAAAAAATAACATAAAAATAAAATTTTAGGAAAAAAATGTATTTAATTCTTTTGAAAGATAAATAAATTAATGCTTAGCATACAAAAATAATTAGGAATATTTATAATTATTTTTATAATAAATATTTTTGCATAATTAAATTATTGGGAGATTTTGAAATATCAATTTAACTATCAAAAGATATTTTTTAGAGAAAATAATTATCAAAAGCTGTTGCATTAATTTAGACATTAAAAATAATTTTTGACCATTAACATTAGTTTTATAATAAAGATTCTTTCATACTTAAACTATTGGGAGATTTTAAAATATCAATTTAACTATCAATATATATTTTTTGGAGAAATTAATTATCAAAAGACTGTTGCATTAATTTAGACATTAAAAATAATTTTTGACCATTAACATTAAAAATAACTGGAGGCACCAAATCAATTCCATATAAGGACCTATTTATGGCCATTAATTTTCCAGAATCATATTAATGTTTCCAAGATTTTTTTAGTACTAACTACTAAAAAAACCTTAAATTTTATGAATGTAAGCCTATCGTTAATATATTTATTTTATTAAATACTGTAAATAAAATAAAAATGCTAATTATATTTCGTAATTCATATATTATTATAGCGTAAAAGAAGAGAGACAGTACCGTAGTATTTTTTTTAATTTCTAGATACGTACCTCAAATTCCTTGAAAGTTTGTTCCAATCAGCTATTGACATTTGTCAATGAAGAGATATTGTACCCACTGAGGGTATCACTCAAAATTATACTCACTATTCACATTCTGACATTTTAGCATTATTAATGATTAGGTCCACCACTAAGTTACCAAGTTGTCATTTTTTATTTTATTTTTTAAATTACATAATAAGATTGATATTTTTAATTTAGTAAATTCAAAGTAACTTTTGAAAAATTATCAAATAATGATAAGAAATATCTTCAGAGTACTGTTATGAAAGCAAAATAATACCAAACTACAAAAACAATGCATTTATTAATTATTAAATTAAAAAATTATCTTCTTTTTTAGGAAGTTAGTAAATGCTTAAAATAAATAAATACTCCTTAATGTTATTAAAATATTTATTCGTAAAATAAATAATTTAAATAACATTCAAATCTTTCACGTTTAATATACCCAAAAAATCACGCTTCAATGAATGCATATATTTAATACTAAGATATTAAATTTAAAGGTTATTTAACGGATGCCTAGAACTATACCGAGACCCATACATTTATTCATTACTGCTATCAAAGGAGAAAAAGTAATAGTATTCAATTCTATATTTTCATAGCATTTCATCACTGTGTAGTGTGTAGGCAAAGCAACTTGATATATGCAGCCAGAAAAATGGCCCAATACAATAAAAAAATGCTCCTACCGTTCATAAAGTACTACCATAAATTTTTATTTAAATAGCATTAAGAAATAATTAAGGTATACATTGATGAGATGCATATAAATGATAATAATAGTACCTTTGAACCAACTATTTATATTTAGTAAAATTTAAATACATTCATTCAATTGATGCAAATTTAATTAATTAGTAAAATCATCATTTAAAAAAAATTGAAAGCAAATTTGTGAATGAAGTTGTGATCAGTATTCAGTAGTAGCACCCATTGAGGAAAAGAAAAACTAGAGGCAAGTAACAAATGCAGAAATTGGATAATTTTCTATTAACTTTCCTAGTGAAACGGCAGTGACTTTTCAATATACATTCATAAAACCTGGCCCCAATATCGCTAAACAAATGATCCTATCCTTAAACGACCTAAATTTATCATCATCTATCATATTCCATTTACAAAAACGTTGATATAAAGAAATAACAAATTATATTGAAAATAGAGACAATTTTCATCAATTACCCCACTTAAATTGATATATTGAGGTCAATCTTAGGTTTCTTCATGGAAGGAATAGGAACAAGAGAGTTACACCTAGGACACTTAGGGTTGTTCTTCATGATCATTACATATGATAAGCAACCAGGGCACCCTGCAGCCATAGGGGATGATGAAACATTAAGCCTCTCTTCACATTCTTCTTCTTGAATTGTTGTTTCCCTAATCGACGACGACGAAGACGAATACGACGGCGATAACGCCGAGAGAGGTGACTTCAAGAATGAGGTTCTTTTCCTAACAATTGGCTCTTTCTCTGCCCTCTCTAGTGCTGACTTTACCTTGTCAAGGGTGCACACACTTTGGTAGTTGTTGCTTGAGGGGAGTGTGGATGAGACCAATTTGAGGTCCAAGCTTGTTTCATCAAAGAGGTTCAATAGCACATGGGAGGAAGATGATGATGGGAAGTTTAAGTCTTGGAGTTTTGGCCCTGTTGGCTTTGCATTGACCTTGTTGTGGTCAGAGATTGGTGGAGAGCCTATTGTTGTGTTGCACTTTTGGAGATAGACTTTTCCTGACTGAAAAACAATAAACAAAGTTCACCAACCACAAACCATAACAACACATCCATCATAATTTAATGGAAAAAAAATTGGTATAATGTTTTAAGTCTCTCAATTTAAAAATATAATTTTGATAGTCCTGTTTTTTTTTTATAATTGGTAAATACGCTCTCCCGTATATAAAATTTTGAATATCACACTCGAATAAGGTTAAGATTGTCTCCGGTAAATATTAGTGATAGTATAGTACTACCAATTATACTAAAACCAATTTTAATGAAAACCAAGGAAAGCAAGACTTTTTACCGTGAGAAAAGTATTCATGTTATGATCTGAATCATTATTAAACATGGGGATTTGTAAAACCAATTATGAGATCAATAACTAACAAAATTAACACAGGTGAATGAATTGATACAAAATACAAAAAACAAAACAAGTTAATTGAGAGTGAAACAAAAGAATAAAATTGGTTATGAAGGACATCAATCCATTGAGAGAAACTCAGAAATGACATCATAGGATCCATATCTGATAAAGCTTGGATACCAGAAATCGGATCCTATAAACTCTTCTTTATGAGAAATAAATACAAAGGTACAAAGGAACGAAAATTGAGTAATTGCAGGCCCGCTGTTACATTAAAAGGCAAAAGTTTAACAATCACCGATCAAAAAACTTTGAATTTTAACCCTTTTTTTAAAAAACAATTCTCTTTATTCTCCACTTTCGCAACATACAATCACAAACCATGAAAGCAAATCGCAAAAGTCCTAAATAGGGCACCCCAATGAACTCATAAATCTATTTCATTTATAAATAATCAAAATTAAAAATTAAAAACAAAACACCCCAGTTGGGTAAAAAAAATTATAACACACAAACCTTGACAACAAACAAAACAAAAATATGAAAAAAGGAAAAACAAAAGAAACACTACAAAATACAATGATTCGATTCCATCGTTAGTTTTTCATTAAAAAAAACATGACGATTTCCGATTCCCAGGAATCGCGACTTTTCGTTGTGGGACAAAAATAAACTATTTTTTTTATTTTTATTTTTTTTCCCGGGAAACAGAACAGAACAGAAAATACCCAGAAAAAAAAAAGAAAAGAAAATTGAGCAAACCTGAAGGTCGAGTCTCTTCTCCCAGCCATTAGGAACCTGCAAATCTAGGTCCAATTCCTGGGATTCAATTGAGGAGGACCCACCAAGCAAGTCCCGAGTAATCAGAGCCGTTGATTTCTCACCGTGTGATTCATTCCCCACCGTCCGATGCTGCTCCTCCTTGTAGCCACCACCCATCACCGGAATCAGAGAGCTAACCTCAGCAGCCATTGCTGTGCGCGTTCTCACAGAGGATTCTAGAGAGAGAGACAAAGAAGATAGAAAAAATATAGAGAGAGAAAGAAAGAGATTAAACCAAATGGGTGTGTTGTTCATGTGTGTGACTATGAGACATTTATATATGCCAATAAAGATAGATATGATGGTACGTTACAGTAAAATTAAATTAAAATAAAAATAAAAGAAAGATATGGCATTGAATTTATAATTAAATTCCATTAAATTCAGTTTTCTGATTTTGTTACTAGTAGTAGTATCGTGGTTTTGAATTTCGAAAATGAATTTGATTAAATTTTTTATTAATTGTTTCATTTAATGTGGAGGAGGGGTATTAATTAATGGGGGGTAGTGGAGAGGAGTGGGAAGAGAATTCAGGAAAAGGGTGGCATGTAAGTTAATGGGAGCATTTAATGCAGGGAATAGTAGTAGACAAATTTTGGTACCTTAATCCGGTAATTTCTTAATTTAAACCCATTTAATTTTAATTATTCATCCTCTTTCAATTTTCGGGTAATATAATTATCACGGGAATTAAAGATTGGCCATAATTATTTTGTATTTATTCTCTGATTTCTTTTTTATTTTTTTATCTAACTTTTAATGGTTTCAACTTTATAGCTCATAAATGAACTTTGGACCCTGTGGATGCATGACGTTAGATTTGTATTATCAAACCCTCAATAAATTTTTGGTGGAATACATGTTTGACACGTACCATATCATGGAAACTAAACCTGGGCACCAGGTCCCACCATTTCTTTGGTCCATCCGAAGTTTCATTGTTCTTGCTTCTTGTTAATTCTCACTCTATTTTAGACTACTTATAGAATAAAATATATAGGACTATTTGTATGTAAGTTTTTTTAAAAATATTTTAAGAAGAAAGTAAGAAAAAAAAGTTTGGATATAAATTTTTAGAAGATGAAAGTAAAAAAAATGAAATGATTTTTTCACAAGTTAAAATGAATTTTTTATTAATTTATTTGTAGATGTCATTTCATCTTTTAAAAATATTATGTTTGTGAACTTTTAAAAATTAACTATGAAAAACTTAATTTTACTTATTAAAAATTCATCTTATTTTTTTTCTTCTTATTTTCTTCTTCAAAGATAATTTATAAAAATATTTACCGATCCATAATAGATGATGTTATCTTCATATTCAACCATATGTTTAATTTGAATTTTGATATTTTTAAGTTGCTCTATTTTTTAAAATGACACTTTGAATAAGATGCACATTTCTGAAAGTGGTTTCTTTTAGGATTTGCAGAAGTGCTTTTTTATTTTTGTACTGATTGTAATTATTAGTATTTTGGAGGCATTTGATATACGATGAGTTATATATGTTAAAACATGAAATATATGTGGACAAAAAGATATCTAGATATGTACGAATCTTATATTTAATGGAGTATCTTACCTATCTAAATATGTGTTATATAAAAACTTTATTATATAACTTTATTCGGTTGGATGTAGAAATCTTTTATATCTAATTCTAAAATTTCAAAAGAAAAATCTTCAATTGTGTATGTATAACTAATAAATAACTATTATGTGTCATAAATTATTTATATTTATATTATTAATTGCAAATTTCCAGTAATGTGATAGTCATAAATATTGTATTATTACTATAAAATAATAACAGCATCAATGAGATATTAATAATTAAAATAATTACTATTAGTTCTTCTCATTAATGTTTGCATAAAATTAATTTATTAATTTGAATTTCTTTTTTATTAGCATTAATTTGTAAATTAATGAGAGAGTAAATTTAGCAAATTGAGTGGGAATGTATAAAGTAACTGAGATTATGAAAGACGTTAATGAATTGTAAATCTGATAATTCGTAAAATTAACAACTCTCGTCAGAAAAATAAGATTGGTTTGGATTCAAAAAGGCATCACACGCCTAATTAAATACCAATATGGCTTTTTCTTAATCAAGAAAAGTGTATCTTAAGATTTAAAAAAATAATCTCCTAAAAAAAATTAAAAAATTAACAAAAATATATTATTTCAAAATCAACTTCTATTTTATAAATTTAAATATTTTTTCTTAAATATGAGGATATCTTTTATTATTTCTTTTTTCTTTTTAACATATTTTTATTTAAGATTTTATATGTTCATATTATTAATTATTTTTGAAAATCTTTTATGCTAAGAGTCTTTTCCTCAAATCTTAATAAATATATATTAATTTTATTAATTGAAAATTCTGTTGATCAAATATCAATTACTTATATTGTCAAATTATTTTTTTCTTAAATCTGTTTATATTTGTTACTTTCCTCCTAAAATTTCAACTACTTATATTACTTATTTATTTATTTTAATTTATAATGCAAATTTTTATGATTAACTTTTTTCTTCTTTTATGTATATTTTTAAATTTTATTTAAAAGTTAAAATTCATGCAATGCACAAAATCTTTATCTTTATATTGATAAAATTAAAGAATTTTAGGAGAGAATCATTATATATTTGAATAAGGATGGTAAAATATACTCGGACCTTATGATACCTACATATATATCTTTAACTAAGTGAGTCATACGAGATAAATATAGGTGGAGGTACCGGTATTATAGTACTCAACTTTGCTTGGTGCGCATATATATATATATATATATATATATGTTAGAAAATAGTAATATATATTGTGTTCTTTTTATAGTGAATGACGGAGTCTGCGAGTTAGCTTGCAGAAGCTGGAACTCCATAGCATCTTTATCTGGGATTTGCCTCCTCCGACTCTCAACACTTCTCTCAGCGAGTGGAGTAGTCTTTGTTTGTTATTTTTCAACCGAAGCAAAAAAAACATCTCTTCTACATATAATTTTCTGCGAAAAATATTCTATTTTCATGATTAATACTTTAAATCTGTAATCACTAACGAATGGAAAATCCTAAATTAACTATGTTGAATGATTATTATTAGATAGTGAAAAATCGTAAATATTTAATTAGAGTTTTTTTGAGCCATTAGAATATTAATTTTAATAATCATTATGTTTCATGGTTTTTTGTTTTAATTTTTATTTATTTATGACTTGAGATTGAACCAACCAATATTATATTTGCTTACTTTTAATATTATATGTTTATGCTTTTAATATTACCTTTAGATTATTTAAGAATGCATATTTTTATTATAATTATAGTAATTGTTTTAATTAATTTTTTATTGATTTATTATTATTAAATTTATACATAAGTAAAGTGTGGGTCACATATACATACATGTATGGGTATATAGGTACTAAGGCAATATGAGGATATGGAATAAAATTTCTACCAACTCAGGTATGGGGATCAGGATCGGTTACGAGTACGAGTATTATTATTAAGCGCGTGTATTGGGACATATATTATAGGACTTTACCTAGACCCTACCTGTTATTATCCCTAATTTGAGTGGAAAATTTTTAGATAATTTATTTCTAAATATTTTTTATAATTATAAATTACTAATTATTATCAAGTAATTATGATAAATATTTTAAATTTTTATAATTAGATTATTGATTATCGATCAGATTTTTAATCCTGAACAATTCAATCTATGACAACTAACAGTTATAAATTAATTATTATTAAGTAATTGTGATAAGTATTTAAAATTTTGAACAATTAAATTAATTATTATCAATTTGATTTGAAATTCTAAATATTTTTTAACTAAGGTAATTAAAATAATTTTTGAATTAAGATAATTTTATAATTTTAAATTAACTGCGTAATCGAATTATCTTTTTCACTATTTTTTATTATGGATCTTATTTGATTACTAATATTCTTATTTTTTCCAATTATGGTGCACTACATTTGCCACATATATTTTGTTACATCTTTTTATTTAATTTTGTTACATATTTTTATATTCTTTTAATTTATTTTTTTGTTGATTGTGTATTTTAAATTGAAAAATAATTTCTCTCCTAATTTTAGTATAAAATAAAGATGAGTGTGTTTTTCTTCTAATTCTAATTTGTTATGATTTCTCCCTTAATACTTCTAATAAAAATGATACCAAAGTCCAAAGATGTATATGGTTTCTGATACTAAGCTCGAGAGGATCAAATATAAGATTTTAGTTTAACTCATTCAATTATGGTTGAATATTGATTTCAATAACAAGAGTCATATATTTTGCTGGACACCTAAATCATCATTTGAAACTAAAAACCGGTGTGCCTATAAGTTGCTAAGAAACATAGATCAATCTTCTAATATGTGTTACTTGATTGCTAATTATTCATTTAGGAGAGTTTATGTACTTGAAGCTAAGGCCATTTTTTAAAATAATGTTGATAAAAAATATTTATCTCAAGACTATCATTGACTCCTTGGGATAATAGGATCCCTTTAAATTTCAAAGAAGACAATTTTCAATAACAATATCCTTTACAACGATAATCAACAAAAGTTAAGGATAATCTCTTAAGTAAGTATCTATCTTTTAAGACTAGTCTTCTCTCATGATCAATTATATGTTGTAGTTTATGGAATGACTAATCATAATGAGTTGTTGAAAATTCTTCTTCATGATAATGAAGAATAAAATACTTCAACGGCTTCAAATGTGGTGTAGAGAAGTTTTTTTAAGCTTAAATTAGATTGGTTATTGTAATCATTATCCTAAATTTTATGTTTCATATTCTTAATTGATATGTGATAAACATAAGTTGACTAATTTTATCAATAGGTTTTAACACATGCTATAGGTAGTTACATCCTAAACCAACCCTATTTATTCCCCATGGAGAAGTGACTCTAAAGAAAGAATCTTGAATTTGATCAGCCTCAACATTATTCATGATGAAGTTTTTATGTGATCTTTATTTTATTTACTACTTATATTTTCATGAACTATGAATGTCATTAACATTTTTTGTTAACCACCTTAAGTTATGTTTTCGTTTTGTTATGTACTTTTTATTGTCAAATGTATGTATAAAGAAATTTTATTCACTAAAATATATTGAATTAAATATAAATTAAAAAATAATAATTTTCAATTTTTTTAAAAAAGTCATGTGAATCGTAGGGTCATAATACTAGTATTTATTTATTTTTCCCATGTGTAACTTCAAAACAATAGTTTCCCATACCACCAAACACCTGAGTCAACTAGTGTAGAATTGTTTATGCTAATAAGAAGTTTTTGCTTTGAATCTAGGATGTGCAATTATATTAAATACTCAAGAGGGATTTGTCGTGTATATTGTTCTTACCCATTGACTTAAGCAAAATTGTCTCTAGTGAAGAATACATGTGGTTTATAAAAAAATAAATAGTTTAACAGTTTACAAAAGTTTAACATTTTCTATTAGACCGAACCTGTATAAAAGTATTTTAAATAAAAATAAAAATATATAATAAAAATATTATTAATGTTAAAAATGATAAAATATTATATTCTAGTGAAAATTAAGAATGAGAAAATATATTTTAATTATTGTTCATGAAAGTTCAATTTTATTATATCTGAATAAATAAATATATCGTAATTTTAAAATTGAAGAGAAAGTTTCAAAAAAATGAATTAAGACAAGTTATTTCTATTTATTTTCCCTTTTTATATCATAGGTATCATTTAAGGGAGATAACCTTATTTATGTAATAAAAAAATCAGAGTATGGTAGGATTAACTTTCCTAACTATTTTTTTTCATACACAAAAGCTCAAAATCAAATTTTGCTTAGGAATAACCAATAATATAAAGTATGGTAGGACTAACTTTCCTAACTATTATTTTTTCATACACAAAAGCTCAAAATCAAATTTTGCTTAGAAATAACCAATAATATACCACCTAAAACAACTAAATGTTGATTGATACAATGCGTCTAAACTTAAAATTTAAAAACTAAATTAAAGTTAAGGTTGACTAAGTTTAAGCATGTATTTTTTAAATTTAATACAATGTACTAAAATTCAACTTTTAAAATTCAATTTGAGATTGAATTAGAATTAACTAAATTTAAGGAATAGTGTCATTGTGATCGAAAAAGAAATTAAGAATGCAAGTATGAATGATCCTACATTCTCCCAAGGTAACACATTTACAATATTTTATGATGAAGTCAAACAATTTATTTTAAGATATTATTTTTTCGAGGAAATTTGATAAAATCCATATTTTTACAATTGTGATTATAAGATTAAAACTTAAGACCTTTTGTGATCTACCCAACTCCTTCCCCAACCAAGCATAATTCTTTCTTGTAATATTATTGACACAAAAAATGTTTGTCGACAATAGGACGATAGTCAATCATCTAGTGAATAGTCTATAGTTGAACAACTATTTTAGTTGTTAGAAGATAATTAGCCTAGATTTGGATTAGGTCAAAAGACAAACCCGTCATTTAAAATTTGAAAGTCATAAGGAGTGTGTGAGTTTAGTGTTGATGGAAGTAGTTACATGGGAAGTTAAATTCATGTAGCCCATATTCAAGGGATAAGCACCTGTCGAATTCAATTCCAAAATTGCTCACCAACCAAAATCGACCACGTTATTATTTGGCCCAATTCAATCGTGAGAAGGTTTGGGTATGACGGGTTTGGGTTCTCCAATTTATGAGTTTAATGGTTTGATTTAAATAGGTTGAAGATGCCAACTTTGATTACATAAATAGCACGCAACCACCACAAATCGGAAGCAAAAAAACATATCTCAAAAGAAAGGCCAACAATATGAAAAAAGAAGAAGAATACAAAATAATCAGAAACTAAAGATAATGAAATAAAAGTGAACAAAGATGCATAAGATGAAGCTCTCCCTCCCACCATAGTTACCAAAACAGACATTCAAACGCACATCCTATGGCAGGGCATCCAACGCATAAAAAAAGAACACCAGTTGTGCAATAGTGCGATGAAGAGAAACTAGGAAAGGTAAAATGTGCAAACAACAAAGAGAAAGATTATATTTTATGACTTTTGAATGAAGGTAGTACACATGATGAGTTTCTTGTTATGACAACAGGAGAAAGAAAAAGAGTGTGTTGTCCAAGATGTTTGACACTGTGACACCTCTATTCTGAAGTTGAATCTCAAACCAAGAAAAAGCAAAGTAGAAGCTAGCTATTGCATAATTAAAATATCTTCCTTCTTTAGTCAATCGATTCACAGGTTTAATTTTTTCAAACTGCACCTATCCGTTTTATCCAAATTTTTTTTAGTTTTCTAACCCAAGGCCAATTTACAAATGTGTGTGCACATTCTCAGGTCGGTTAAGGTACGTTGTAGTTAGGTGTAATATTCTTCACCCTTACCATTATCTTCCTAATATCTAGGGAAGTGTGTGGTTTATTAATAGGAACCACTAAGTGTTTATAACTATGTCAAACAACATAAATAGGGAAAACTCAATGTAATCCAAGTCCATGACCAAAATCAACACAACATGTATCTTATTTGCTCAATTTTACAACTTTATTTATTGTCTTTCATTTACTTTTATGCATTTTAAATTAGTCATTTACAACACTTTCTTATTGAAATTTTCTTAAGAGTGGTGATGGAAAGCTCTTTGGAGTGAACCATGAACCCAATCAAGGAATAAAGTTTTTTCCTTGAGTCAATTGCTTGCATAAGAATCAATTGGTGTTAATTGACACAATGATTGATTACATTTCACACCAACAAATATAAAAGCAAAACAAAAGGTTTGATTAACCATAAGGTTGTTAAAGTAATTAAAAATTTGTTTAATCTTTCATTTAGTGTCCTAATGGTTAAGATTAACTACTCTCCAGTAATAAAAAATAGATTAACTACTCATTACAAATATTAGATTTAAAAAAAATGAATGGTAATGATGAAGAGTAACTTTTTTAGGGTTACTCTTGATGTAACTTGATCTCTCCTTTTATAAATTAACTTTAATCTCATTCTAAAAGCCCATAAATAAAGTGTATTTTCATTTGGATCTCATTTGGAAACCACTTAAGAAAACATACATGATCACAAATCACCGCTTAAGCCATAACCATTATCACTTAAGTCACAGCTCATCGCTTAAGCCATAATCATCACTACTTAAGACACACTACTCCCAATTATCACCATAACCTTAATACTACAATGTTTAAGCCATGACATTTCTTGCTTAAGCCATTAGTCACAGCTTAAGCTACACATATCCATCACTTAGGCTCTAGTGCTAATAGAGGATATTTCACCCTCATGGCTTAAGATTCACATATCCACCACTTAAGCTCTAATAACAGAGGTCATTTGTCTCGGCTTAAGCTGCGCATATCCACCGCTTAAGTCTAGTGCTAAAAGAGGCCATCACACCTTGTCATGGCTTAAGCTGCACATATCCACTACTTAAGCCCTAGTGCTAACAAAGGCCATTTCACCCCTCTATCAACCACACCACTTAAGTGATAGAAACCATGGCTTAAGTCATACGGGTACTAAACAACTTTGAAACAAACCAACATAGTTGCCTTTCATGGCTTCCAAACCAACCCAAATTCAAATTTCACATCATACATCATAAATACAAATCATTCCACACCCAAAAACAATATTCCAAGCATAAAGTACTCAAAAAGACATTCAATCAAGTTAAAGTTTCTCTTACCCTATATGTAAACCCAAATTCTTGAGGAAGAAACTAAAGGGAGGAACTTGCGATTCTTAAGAGTTCATTTCCTAACTTTGGCTATAGATCTAACTAGCAAGGACCTATATCAACACTAAAGTGAGCTCCAATCAAATTCTTATCCACTACTTAAAAGATTTTAAACAAAGCCCATCTATGTTATCTCTTTGGGAGGAGAAGATTGGAACAAAAAAGGTTAAAAATAGATAAGAGAAGTGCTCACCAACTAGAAACCAACCCAAAAATCTCTTAAGAAGAGTAATGGTCTCCTTTGGATGAACCCCAAAAATTCAAGCTCTTGAGAGGGAAGAAGAACTTATAGAGAAAGAAACGAAAAATATATAAGAGAAATGATGGATGAGAGAGTATTTCTAGAAAGATTTTTGGGATTTTCCTAAATTACCACCCATTTCCTCTATTCTCACTTCAATCTCTACAAGCATCAAAACCCAAAACTTAGACCCAACCTCATCTAAACCCATTAACACATCAAGCACAAAAAACATAATATTTTTTATTAGTTATTATATCAAATAACATAATATTATTAGTTTCAACTTGCATTTTTAATTTATTCACTTGATCATACAGTTAAGAGAGCCACGACATTACAAATGACTTGAAATTGTCCTCTATTTCAACTTAAATATTATTACTTTTGACTTGTTTAAGTCACATCAACACTCTCACACTCAACATCAAGTCTTCCCATGCTCAGCTTGACAAAATGAGCATTAGGGGTGCAATTCGAAGGACCTCATGCTCAGCCTCATGTTGGCACCAAACAAAGACACTTTACTACATTGTCAAGCTTAACCTCAAATTCCTCAAGCTCAAGCTCAACAAGCAAAGAGGGAAATGTGAGCTTTTGACTTTCAAAATATGCTTTCAAGGATGTTTACGAAAAATACCAATCAAATAAACTATAAAACTTAGCTCTAAGTTTCAACAATATACAACAATGTCCATTATAACAATAACTTGTGAGCTTTTGGTTTCAAAATATGCTTTGAAGGAGTATTAATCATTTTTCTTAAGAAAAGAATTCAAAACAATGTTGTATTAAATACTTTTAACTCACGTATTGTGAATCAGATTTTGTCCAATATTTATTTATTTTATAATTTTATAACCGATTTTTCTCAAGTTACACCACTACACATGTGACCTTTTGCAACATTTTCTTATCTAGCATTCAATAAAATATTTCTAAAAATCTTTGGCAACATTCAAAAAATATTGCCAAATTATGGATAAATTTTACTAATATGTTTTTGCAACATTTATTAGATGTTCTGCATAGCTCATGTTGTTAAAGTCTTTTTGAGACATTTTTAAGCTTTAGCAACATGGGCTATACGCAACATTTAATAAAATGTCACATTAGTGACATTTATTCATAATTTGACAACACTTTTTAAATATTGTCAAAGGTTTTTAACAAGATTTTTATTAAGTGTTAGACAAATGTCACATATGTAGTAGTGTTAATTTTACAATTTATTTAGACTAAAAATTGAAACAACTTCTGAATCAAACTAATTGGTTTAATTTACAAAACATTTTTTTCCTGAAAAACCAAAGAGTATATTTCAATTAAGTGTGACTAAAAAAATCATTTCAATTAAGTAAGGTACAAAAATTGTCACAATAACTTATATTTGGCAAAATTTACAAAATATAATGAGTAAATTATACGTGTACCACCTAAATTTATTTCCAATCAGATAAAATATCACTTTTTTTTCTTTTTTATTCCTACACTAATCCCCTTTCTGTTTTAAAATATTACAATAACATCCCTTTATATATTATATAACATTCGTTCCAAAGAGATTACTATAATAGTTTAAAAAACATGTAATACTTATATAATTTCACGAAATTTTATAAGTCATTAGTGTAATTTACTAAAACATAAATATAAAAGAATCATGTTATCTCGTATAGTCAATCTTTCACTATATATTCTTAGTGGTGTTTTGCCTTGATATTAGAAATAAATTAAACTTATCTTGTACAAATATTTATTTTTCACCGCAATATTAATGTAGAATATTTATTAGATTTATTGTTGACTAATCTTTATCAGAAAATCTTGTTGACTACCTTTAAAATGATATTTCTTCCCAATTATATTTTTTTCATCTACAACACTCAATCTTAATACCTTATTTAAAAAATTTAAACACAATTTTACTTGGACCATTGACATATTAGTTCCAACCAAATATTTTAATCAGTATAATCTTTTTCATTTAATTTTGATATTATCGATGTGAATTTTCATATTACTAACCAATTAGAAATTATTATTATCATTATTATTATTATTATATATGAAAATAATGAATAAAATATGTTTTTGATTTCTCTAAAAAAATTGAAGTTTGATTTTAGTTTCTCTAAAAGAAATTGTCCATTTTTGGCCCCTCTAATTTTAAAATGCATCATTTTTAGTCCTCCAAGTGGTTTAGATAGAGTTCTATAAAAAGATGAAAAGTGATTTAGACATCGTTTGAAAAAAAAAAAGATGATATATTTCAAAATTAGAGGGACGACAAAAAAATTTAGAAAGACAAAAAATCAAAATTCAAATATTTTAGAGAAACTAAAAATATATTTAAGTCTAAAATATTTATTTGAAAGTAAATAATTTTTATTTACAAGGACAATTTACAATTAGATGACATTATAAAAAAATCTTTATGCTATCTTTTTTAGATAAATGTTAACTAGTATTATTTTTAACAGATGCTAATATTTAAAGAATAAAAAATAAAAAATATTAAATATGTTATTAATACATTCTATTGTAATTTCCAATACATTTTCAACGTTATTTTTAATAAAAGCTTTTTATTATTGGCAATTTTAACCCGTGCATTTAGTATGGTCCTTATTTTTATTTTCAAAGAAAATATTTACCACCAATAAGTCATTAACTTAATTGCTGCTCATTCTCTTTAAATAAAGTCTAAATGATACCTTTAGTTTTAGTATGATCCTTATTTTTATTTAAAAAAGCATTATTGCATTTATCTCATATAAGACACAGATTAAAATACAAATTTCTATTATAATCCTAAATATTAAATATTGTTTAAAAGTTACATTGAGTCAAAATATCCATGTTAAATTTGGTAAAAGTTTCTCAAACCAAAATGATTCAAGTCGGATTGATACACTTCCTTTGTTTAACTTTATATTTTTTTTTTTGGTAGAGATTTGTTTCACTGAATATGGCGTGGTTAGGGACAAAAAGTGTTCTAAATTAGTTATCATTTTACAAAATCCATAAAACATTAAGTTTTTCCCCATGAAGTAAACTTAGTAGGAGTAAAGAAAAAAATCTAATTAATTAGAGAAATAAAAAAATATTTTAAAAAGTTACATAATATTTTTTATAAAAATTAAAACATTACATGTCAAAACGTCATAAAAAATATAACGAATAGAATATAAGTTTTAAATTTCATCAAGTCTAAACTATATTTCTTTTTAATGTTTTATTATTTTTTAATAGATGTTTTCAATATATATATATATATATATATATATGTGTGTGTGACTTGATGAACCCAAACTAATTCAAGTTTTTGATTGAATATCATACAATTTAAATTGGGTATAAAATTCTCCACACACAAAAAATCAATCAACCTCATTTAATTAATTTAAATCAAACTTTTCCCTAAATTACCTAACCCAATCCAACCTACCACCCAAATTCAAAAAACTAGATCAACTGTTTTTTTTTTTCAAGCTCATTAATTATAGCACAAACCTTTCAAAAATTAAGTCCATACGATGAATTAGCGACGTTAATTGGTTGCATATGTTACTTAAATTAAGACGTGAATGTCCACATGTTATATTATTGTAGGAGGTTGCAATTCAATAAATATTTAAAACTATAAAAGACCATTAAAGAATAAGAAATAAAACAAAAATACTCTTCCTGCTCGTCTTTACCTAACCAAGCGGCCTTAAACAATAAGGTGTGACATTGAGATTGTTTTAATTGAGCAAGTTTGGATGCAATTTATAAAAAAAAAAAAAAAAACTGGTTGGGCAGAAGCACAAGCTAGGCCAAAAGCTTGACAATACTTGATCTGAAGCATTTATGATTTCGACAACCTATATGGAATAAAAAAGAAGACATGCTTTCTGTTTGAATAAAAAAGTTATTGACTAAATATATTTATAAATTCATATTCCCATTTGAAGTGACATTTTTAGATACCTTTTTCATCTAACTACATTTAACTTTTGGATTAGATTTTGTGAGTGGATCCGTGGATCTAAAATCCCCACCATTAGTGATGCGTTCTTTCCAATGAATATATATATATATATATATATATATATATATATATATATATATATATAT
>CM023955.1:35588487-35627167 GCA_013407115.1 Glycine latifolia
TACTTTATAATACATCCTCTCATGTGAGAATGAAAATGATTATTCTTATCTATTAAATTAAAATAAAAGATCAAAATCTAAATATTTTAAACTTAAATTTAAATTTTATTTAACCATAAAATTTTTATAAAATTTACTAAACAGAAAATTAAATATTTTAAAAATCTCATTTTAATTTGTGTGAGTTGATAGGTTTCAATCAGTATTACAAAAATCGGTTTGGACCGGGATCCAGTGGTCTAATCGGGCCAATTCGGCTTTCGAACCAGTTATACAGTTGATTCCCTCAAACCCAACTAGGACGGTCACCGGATTCTGGTTGAACTGGTCTAACTCGGCCAGTTTTAAAAAAATGAAGTTTTTTTATAAAAAATTATTTTTTAATTTGGATTTTGGAGTATGGATGAATATTTCTTACTCAAATAATGTTAGTTACATACTTATATATAATAGGTATATATATAATTTTGAATTTGTAATATATAATTGGTTAAACCGAACAAATTACTGACTCACTAGTTGGATCACGACCCACTGACCCATTACCTCGATTGGGTCAATGATCGGAATGAGTTTCACAAGTATGGTTTCAACTCTTGACCCTTCTCTTATAGGATTCAAAAGAAGAATAGAATTTTAGGGGATTGTTTATGTATAGTATTTATACTTGATTTTCTATTAGTAGAAGTTCTAAGGAGTCTTAGAATAATTAGATATAGGTCCTCTTAAGAATACAAATTTTGTTTGTGATTTTCTCTCTCTCTCAACCTTTATTTTGATAATAAATTTTGGTAATGAAATTGATGTAAAAGGACCATAATACTGTATTTTTGTTGATTAAAAATCTTTATTATCAAGTTGTATTTTTATTGATTAAAAATCTTTATTATCAAGTTTTTGAGAAAACCTTGATTTCAACAAGGGGTTAGCTTTAATTGGATCTTAAGAACAAATTGGTAACCATTTCAAAAAGAATCTATTCAATTCTTCTTCTATATTACCGGTTATTCCAACCTTTTTAATCAATGTTCAACATTTTCCTTGTATTTATATAATTTATAATTAATTTCATATATTTTTAATGAATCAATAAACAAAAAATGTAACATCATCATAATTTTAAACTAATTAAGTGAAACTAACAATAAAAATAAAGTTATTTACAAGTTTGAATGAACTAATAATGGAAGTTTATACCCAAGTCGAATTTTTGGGTCAAATCAATTTTTATGGAATTAAGTCAAGCTTAACCAAGTTGGACTCAACTAAACTCATATCTAGTCGAATCTATCTAATAATTTTGCTATCTATCAATTATTACTAAATTAAAAAAGAAAAATTATTAAAAATGATTTTTTTTAAAACTATTAATATATCTCTCCCGTAATTTTCAATAATTTATTTATTTATTGATTCTTTAGATAGAGGACATATTTTTCATTTCAAATAAATATTCTTTAATTCTATAATTTTAAAAATAAAAAATAAAAGAATAATTTTTTGTAAAATTATTTTCTGTTTTTTTATAAATATTAGACAATTCTCTTCATTTAAAAAAATTATGTTTTTCTTTTCTGTCTCCAAAATTTCACTTTCAAATAATAATATCTTAAAAGTTATGTATAGCAGAAACGT
Source organism: Glycine latifolia (assembly GCA_013407115.1). Lineage (NCBI taxonomy): Eukaryota > Viridiplantae > Streptophyta > Magnoliopsida > Fabales > Fabaceae > Glycine > Glycine latifolia. Next base: position 35,590,123 of record CM023955.1, read on the forward strand.
ATATAAAGTACTGCTAGTTTTTTAATGCCCCTCTACATTTTCCAACCTATTTTTAGTTTTCCTGGTCAAATTGTTTATTAAATGCTCCTGAAAAAAAAGAGACGTTTATATTTAAATGATAGTGTTTAATTAAATGATAGTAAAACACTGAAGCTGAACTGTGCACAGAGAAATCAAAGGTACTTTAGTATACAATTAATGGCTTTAAACTAAAAATTTACTGCTGAAATAGAAGAATAGGAAGAAAGATATTTAAAAAATAAAATGAAATTGTCTCGTGTATTTGGTGCCTTCATGCCCAGGAAGTTGTAAGTATTTAAGACTTGCCATCAAGTTTTAAATGCAACATTTAATATCAAGAAAAATAATTGCGCTTGGGATAGAGGAAATGAGGAAAACAAAGAAAAGAAGAAAAATGCATAAAGGATCTTAATGTGGTTGGGTAACATTTATGTTACAAACTTAATGCTTTCCTTCTTTTTTTGGTAAACATTAATCATCAAATTTAATGCATTTTATGATTTTCTATATACGTTTTTTTAAAAAAAATTAATTAAAAGCAACGGATAGCTTTTTCTGGGTGTACCTTGCTTTCATAGATTGGGGTGAGGTGAGTATTTAAGATGAACCATAAAAATACGAAACTGTGCATTTAATTGCATCAAATCCTTCTCATCATGGTAAGGTCGTTAGATTCATGTTTCAGTCTTTATAATGTATCTCAATGAATCTCTGAAGATTAACATCTGAGTAAATTATACGCATGATTTTATTTAAACTCACCCAGTTGTGGATCGAAAACTCTTCTTATTCATACTCTACTCGATTTATATTTTTAACTGAGAAATCTTTTATCAATTATTATCCATTTTAAATCATATTTAAGAGATTACTTGATTTAAATCGAAGAAGCAATATCACTCTATCCTTATCAAAATGAATACAATCTTTTTTATATGTGAGGATCCTACTAGAGCACCTTCTACTTCTAATAGGCCATAAACTAGATCAGAATTATTCTTAACGAATTCATAAGATGTGATTCCATTTTTTTTCATTACTTCTGGGCCAAAGGTCTTGAGCAATTGATCTGACAGAACAACTCAAAAGGTAAATAAGTATTGTTAATTTCTTTATATTCGTTGGTTTTTTTTTTATGTGTAAAAATCAAAGATAGTATTATGGATTTATAACATTCACACATCTTATATCCGACAGAACAACTCAAAAGATAAAAAAGTATTGTTAATTTCTTCATACTCATTGATTTTTTTATATGTAAAAATCAAAGATAATGTTATAGATTTATATCATTCTCACATCCTGTTCAACCAACTAAACTGGACTTTCTTAATCACCTAATTGATTGTTCATATTTACAAATTATTTCTTTTTGTTAGAGAAACAAATTCTATTCTTTATTAAATATAAAATAAAATGTAATTTTACTAAGGAAAAATTATTGCTCCAATAATGAAAAAAATGTATATAGTAAATCTGTTAAGGTATTAAAAACTTGGGCCAATTTAATTTTTAATGGACCTTGCTATTTACACTTCATTTTTCCTAAATACACCCCTTACTTTTTCTTAAAGAAGTACATCCCTTTTACTTTTCTAAAATGCCTTTTCAAAATTATATATATATATATATATATATATATATATATATATATATTCCAGAAATGTAACTCAAACTATGATTCATAGTTTCAGAGAAGTACTTTTGGAATAAGTATATATTTTTAATAAAAAAATATTACTTAAGAATTAAAATGGTTGACGAGAAAAAAAAGATGATAAATGTTTATCTTATACACATGTTTGTTAATCTTATTTGCATTCTATCATTGATGTTCTTTAATTCCTACCCAAAATCTTTTTTCATCTTATATTTATTATTCTTTAAACCCTAATTTTAAACTATCTTCATCATATATTCATTATACAATACTATGTTTTTATCATTATTATATAATATTTTATGTTTTCCTTCATGTGGCACTACGTTTCAAGATACGTTCATCACTAACTTCATATATTGTACACCTTAATTACAAAACAAAACTTTTGACGATGGTTTCTTTCCCTTAAGTGCATTCATTCATTTTCTAATCCAAGCCTACATCAATGATTCAGGCCACAATGACTCTTAAGTACTTTGGTTGGGGTATGATTTTTGTTATTACTGGAAGTGTTTTTCCAGAATAACGTATACCATTATAGAAGTGTATCTCTAGAATTACAAATCATTACCTCAACCAAAGTTCTTAAGTGTCATTGTAGCCTAAATTGTTAAAGTAGACTTGAATTAGAAAATGAATGAATGTATTTAAAGGAAAGAAACCATTGTCAAAAGCTTTGCTTTGTAATTGAGGTGTATAATATATGAAGTTAGTGATAAATGTACCTTGAAAGTAGTGCCACATGAAGGAAAACACAAAATATTGCATAATAATGATGAAAATGCAGTACTATATAATTAATATATGGTGAATATAGTTTAAAATTAGGGTTTAAAGAATGACAAAGATAAAATGAAAATAAGATTTTAGATAAGATTTAAAAAACACAAATGATAGAATGAAAATAAGATTAATAAACATGAGTAAACGTTTATCAACTTTTTTTAATTTCTTGTCAACCATTTTTAATTCTTAAGTGATATTTTATTGAAAAATACTTACTTATTTCAGAAGTATATCTCTGGAACTATGAATCATAGTTCTGGAGATACACTTTGGGAATAGGTATATGTAATTTCGAAAAGACATTTTTGGAAAACAAAAGGGTTGTACTTTTTTTAAGGAAAAAAGTATAATGGGTAATTGAGGTAGAAAGGAGGGGTGCATGGTACACTTAGAAAATAGAGGTGTAAATAGAAAGACCTTTTCAATTGGTTAATGGAAATTACCAAGTCCAACTATTTGTTTGGGTTAAATAAGCAGGCCCATTTAAATAACTTTAATAAATAAAGCATGGGAATAGTAACACCTTTTTTTCTTTCTATACCCTTATTCTTTTCATATTCTAAAAGTATTCCTATTCTCTCTCACCTTCACCCCCTTCCAATAATGTTATTCTTAGGTATATCTAAAATAACATCAGATTACCTTATAATATTCCTAGGAATACTTTTATTTTTAAAATAATTAAAAAAATGAAAGTTATAATGAGTGTTAGAAAAATAACTTATCACATTCTCACAACAATGTAACTTTCTTACCCTTAAAATGGAAATAGGAATGTAATAACTTGCAATATTATCATTGACACCTCATTGTCACATCATCACCTCATTCCCCTTCTCCCCTTCTTCCACTTCTCCAATGGAAACGACCACCAACGTTGTTGACAACATTCTGGTTGTCGTCGTTGTTTCCCAGGTTCCTAGGCACCTGAAGGCACCACGTGACAATAGAATCCACCGTATTGCTGAAATGACTTTGAAGATTGACATCAGTAAAGCTTTTGATAGGGTTCATTGGAACTATCTCTTAAAAGTATGGCCTAGATGGGTTTTCACCAAAAATGGATTAATTGGATGAAATTATGTCTGGAAACAATGCATTATTCAATGATGGTTAATGGGGACTCAATAGAACACATTTCTCTAGTGAGATGGCTTATGCAAGGTGCCCCACTATCACCCTATATTTTTATTATCTGTACAAAGGGTATTTATTCTCTTTTAAAAAAAATTGAGTAGATGTGATACACATGGTATTAAGTTGTGCTAAGAGGCTCATGTCCTCTCACGCCTTTTATTTACTGATGACTATTTCTTGTTTTGTATGGAAAATGAAAAGGACACTTTTAATCTCAAGCAAATTCTAGAAACTTATGGCAAGGCCTTTGGTCAATTTTATCACAAATATTATTCATCACAAACGCCTCACAGAATCGCAATCATATGATCTTGTCCTCCTTAGGTCTCAATAATTAGATGGGCAAAGGGAAATACTTGGGGCTTCCTTCAATCATAGGGAGAAGCAAGAATATTGTCTTTAGTTTCTTGAAAGACAGACTATGGAAAAGAATCAACCACTGAACACTAAACATCTATCCAAAGATGCTAAATAAGTTTTAATAAAATCCCTTTCTTAAACTATTCTTTCGTGTTGCATGACTGTTTTTCTTTTGCTAGCTACTCTTGAGGACCAACTTCAAAAAATGATTAATTCCTTTTGGTGAGGCAATAACAAGAGATCATCAAAAGGAATCAATTGGCTAAATTGGGACAAGATGACAATGAAGAAATAATTTGGTGGCCTAGACTTTTGACGTCTCTATGGCTTCTATCGACAAAGATGTTATTGTAACAAAGCTCTTCAAAGCAAAATATTTTCCAAATAAAAGCTTCTTGGATGCCCCTTTTGTTGGATTTAAAGGAAGCTGCAAGAAGATTGAAGCAAGGATGACTTGGAGTTTTTGCTTTTTACATGCCCAATCAAGTTTGAAGGCATTTGTAATTTGTCTAAGTGGCTCAAGTGCATTACCTTGTGATCTTTCATTGCATTTGCATTCTCATCCTCATGCATACATGTTTTTGATTAATGAACTAAAGCTGCTTAAATGATTTTACAATAATTCAAGTTCTCATGGCTAAGTTTTTGAAAAAATGAAAACTTACTGCTTTAATCGATTACACAGTATTTTAATCGATTAAATGTCTTTGTTTTAAACCTGGAAAAGCCTTGAAGAACAGATTAATCGATTACAGGCTTCTTGTAATCGATTATATAGTGCAATATGAAAATCATGTATGACTGATATAATCGATCACCATTCTTTGTAATCGATTACACAGGTTATCTCATATTTTGAGCTTTATTGGTTTAATTGATTACCAGCATTATGTAATCGATTATTATGCATTATTTCAAATACATATAAACTGCTTTAATTGATTATACTACGTATTAATCGATTATTATGTTCATAAACATTTTCTAGAAAGCTGAGGAACAATTTAATCAATTATTTAGTTGATTTAATTGATTACATATGACAAAATAATCGATTACACCAGCGGATTAATCGATTATTGTCAGTTAAATCAGTTTTATATATAGCTTGGTGAGTCTGTTTTTTCTATAAATAGTGATTGAACGAATCATTTAATATACATGAGTGACTTACCCAAAAGACACAAATTTTTCTAAGAGTTCAAGAGACTGATTTCTGAGTGAAAAACACATCTTGTAAAGATCAAGATTTCTGAGTTTTTGTGAAGATGTGTTAAAGAAAGGAAGTTTTTCAAGATAGTGATTCTGAGCATTTGATTTCTTACAACCTGGATTGTGTGGTCATCTCAATTCATTTCATTCATTCATACATGAAGGATCACAAGTTGTGTTTATCTTGAATCTTTCTTTTTAGATGTTCTAATATTTTTGTTGTATTGTGATAAATCAATTTGATTATGTCAAGCTTTTTAGAGTAGAGTTCTCTAGGTGAAAGATCTGAGTAGAGTTCTCAGGATCTTTGTGAGTTGTATTCTAATAGGGTTTTAGAATTCAGATTCTTTATCTAGTGTTGATAAAGATAATCACTTGTAAATTGCTTGTAAAGAATATTTTGATTTAGTGAAAACTCTATCCTAGTGTTGGTTGGAAGACACTGGAAGTAGCCTCCAAGTTTGTGAGGTGAACCAGTATAAATTGTTGTGTCTCTTATTCAAATTTTGTATATTTTTCATTGCTTGTTTTTGGGTAATCAAGGTATAATCAACAAGACAAAGGTTTTGTCATTACATGCATAATAAGGTTGATCTTAGTTGAAAGAAAAGTTCTGGTTTGAAAAAGGTTTATGTGATACGATCCAGATTTTAAATTCCGTAAATTGTTTCAAGAAAATTTTTAAAGACTTATTTTTAAACCAATTCATCTCCCTCTTGGTTTATTTGAAGAGTGTTCATTGTGTTTTCAATTGGTATCAGAGTTGGTTCTTAAAATTTATTCAAGATCACTTTCTTTTCAAAGAAAATGAATGCTACTCAAATAACTTTTAGAGAGAGAGCTTCTCTCAATCGTCCACCAATGTTTGAGGGTGAACATTTTAGTTTTTAGAAAAAACGTATGCAGATCTTTATTCAATCCAATGATTCCGGTGCATAGAATGCTATTGAAAAATGTCATTTGGTTCTAATGAAAACTATTGATAATAATTTGATTCCCAAAAAAATGGGATGAAATGACAGATGCTGAAAAAAGAGTTGCGCAATATGATTTTAAAGCTAAAAACATGATTACATCTGCTCTTTCTTCTGATGAATTTTTTAGAACTGTGAGATGCAGAAGCGCAAAAGAAATGTGGGAAATGTTGGAGGTAACTCATAAAGGAACAGATGAAGTAAGGAGATCAAGGAAGCATGCCTTGATTTATGAATATGAGATATTCAAAATGAGCAATACTGAAAACATATCTTAGCTGCAAACAATATTCACTCACATTGTCAACCATCTTCTTGGTCTTGGAAAGACATTTGATATTGAAGAATTGAATATCAAAATTCTGAAGTGTTTAACAAGACCATGACAACCAAAAGTTACAGCAATCAAGGAATCCAAAGATTTATTTAAAATGACCATGGCTGCACTGTTTGGTAAGGTACTTGAGTATGAACTTGAAATGTCACAACTAACAAATGCAGAAGATGTAGAAAAGAAGCACAAAAACATAGCCTTGAAAGCTGCATCCTCTAAAGTTGAAAAAGAAGAAGACTCAAGTGAAGAAGATAAAGATGACAACATGAATCTAATTGTCAAAAAGTTCAGCAAATTCATGAGAATGAACAAAAACAGAAAGTTCGCAAAGTTCAACAAGAGAAATGACAACAACACCTCTACCAACTTCACTTGTTTTGAATGTGGAAAGCCTAGATACAGCAAATCTGAATGTCCAACTTTCTTGAAGAAACAACAAGGTGAGGGGAAGATAAAGAAGGAAGGAAAGCCAAAGAAAGCATGTATTGCTTGGGAAGACAATGAATCAACAACCTCTGAATCTTCAAGTGAGAATGAAGAAGCTAATGTTTGTTTCATATCTACATTGAGTGATGATGATTACTCAAGTGCTGAATCTGAGGTAAGTTCTGAATATGATAATATAGTTGATGCTTTCCATGAAATGCATGATGAGGCTCAAGGGCTAGCAAAGTCAAATAATAAGCTGAAAGGAGATCTAAGATGACACATCACCAAACTTGCAGAAATACAAAGTGAACTTTGTAAGTTGAAAGAAGAAAATGAAAGATTTCTTTCAAGTTACAAGGCCAATGGGTGTATATGTCCCTTTTCTTCTTCTAAGACAGAAAAATGTAAATTGTTACAAGAAGAGTTTGATGCTTTCAAAAGAAGTCAAGGAGAAAAGTATATGTTACTTCTTTCAGAAAATAACTATTTGGTTGATCTTTTGAAAAACTTTATAGAGGAAAATGCAAATTGGCTGAAATGCTAAGTGTGCAAAAATATGCTGGAGATACTTCTGGTTTGGGTTACAAACATGGTTCAAAATCTTGTGGAAAAACCAAATTTGTACCACCAAAACAGAAAAATCAAAGGAGATTTTATATATCAAAGTTTAATCAAAATGCTTACTTTGAAAGATCATCAAGAGCTGTAACTTGTAACTATTGCATGAAGAAAAGACATACATCTTTTAAATGCTATGCTAGGAAATATTATGTGCCTAATACAATGGAAAATCACAAGGTAATGCACTTGAACCACTTAGACAAATTACAAATGCCTTCAAACTTGATTGGGTATGTAAAAAGCAAAAACTCCAAGTCATCATTACTTCAATCTTCTTGCAGCTTCCTTTAAATCCAACAATCTTCCCATTTTTGGCTTTGAGCATGCCAAATATCAATTGTCCATTTGTCTATCTTTTGATTGCATTTGAGGGATGAAGGATAGGAAAATTATACTTGATATCCTGAAATCAAAATCAACTTTTTGCAAGAACAAGCATAAGCACAAGTCATTCCTAAAAAATACTCCCCCTGACTTGGATAGATTTAAAAAACGTATTAACTACAAAGCATACATTAAATTCAGAGTTAATTTCTAAGTATTTAAGTATTTCTCCCCCTACAATTATTACAATTATTTATTCCCATTTAAACACACATAGTTATTTCTCATTTCTCCCCCTATGACAATTACAATATAATAGGGGAAATATCCAAGGGAATTTCTACTAGATTCTCTTTAAAAAAAATCTTTGTTTTAATATGGCATTTGTTTCACAAATTGAACCAAAAGGTATTGATCAAGCTTTGCTGGATGAACATTGGTTAATGGCTATGCATGATGAGTTAAACCAATTTAAAAGAAATGAATTTTGGGAGTTAGTCCCTAGACCATCAACTCATAAACCAATTGGCACAAAATGGGTTTTTCAAAACAAGCTAGATGAAAGTGGCATCATAGTAAGAAACAAGGCTGAATTGGTTGCTAAAGGAACCAAGAGGAAGGCATAAACTATGATGAAACTTATGTTCCAGTTGCTAGATTAGAAGCCATTAGGTTGTTACTTGCATATGCTTGTTTGATGAACTTTAAATTGTTTCAAATGGATGTTAAAAGTGCATTTTTAAATGGTTACATTGAAGAAGAAATATATGTAGACCAGCCTCCTGGATTCATTGATCACAAACATCCTAACCATGTTTTCAAATTAAGAAAAGCTTTATATGGTTTGAAACAAGTACCAAGGACTTGGTATGAAAGGTTAAACAAATTTCTACATGAACAATCTTTCATAAGTGGATAGGTTGACAAAACTTTGTTCATCAAAAAAAGAGGAAATAATAGCTTGTTGGTTCAAATTTATGTGGATGACATTATATTTGGTTCAACTAATCAATCTATGTGCAGAGAATTTTCTGTCTCAATGTAGAGTGAATTTGAGATGTCAATAATGGGGGAGCTTACATTCTTTTTAGGATTACAAGTCAAGCAAATGAAGAATGAAACATTCCTTAGCCAAGCTAAATATTGTCTAGAAATGATCAAGAAATTTGAAATGGATAATTGCAAGAATGCTGCAACACCAATGACAACGTCTACCTATCTTGATTTAGATGACAAAGGGAAAAGTGTTGATGAGTCCAAATACAGGGGAATGATTGGTTCTTTGCTATACTTAACTGCAAGTAGACTTGATATTATGTTAAATGTATGCTTGTGTGCTAGATATCAAGCAAATCCCAAAGAATCTCATCTACTAGCAGTCAAAAGAATCCTAAAATATCTCAAGTTCACACCAAGAGTAGGACGGTGGTATCCAAAAGGTACATCTATTAGCTTAATTGGATATTCTGATTCTGATTTTGCAGGGTGCAAATTGGATAGGAAAAGTACTAGTGGTACATGCCACTTGTTAGGAAGCTCTTTGATTTCTTGGCACTACAAGAAGCAATCATGTGTTGCCTTATCTACTACTGAAGCTGAATACATTTCTGCTGGAAGCTGTTGTGCACAAAATCTTTGGTTGAAGCAACAACTTTAAGACTTTGGTGTTGAGATACAGGAGATACCCTTGTTGTGTGATAATACCAGTGCCATCAACATATCCAAAAATCCTATTATGCACTCAAGGACCAAACACATTGAGATCAGACATCATTTTATCAGAGACCATATCGAAAACGGTAACATCAAAATTGAGTTTGTTGAAACTGAAAATCAATTAGCTGATATTTTCACAAAAACAAAAAACCTTTGGCTAAAGATAGATTCTTCACTCTTAGAAACATGCTAGGAATTCTAGATGAATCTAGTGTGTGTTAGCATGTTGTTTATGTGCTCATCTTTATGAAATTGCATCATTTATTGGCCATTCATCTCAAATGATACAAATTTGAAATTGCTGCATAATTACTGTTCATACTGATAAATTGACTGTTATAATCGATTAAGCCTCATGATAATCGATTAAATGAACTTTAAAAGTTTTTTAGAATGAATTTTGTGCTTATGTAATCGATTACAGGTATGAAATAATCGATTATTCTTCATTTAAAACGACTTCAGAAAATAAAGTTCATTGGAATAATCGATTACATCATCGAATTAATCGATTACACAAGCTTAAAAATCTTTTAAAACATTACATTTCACTGGAATAATTGATTACCACATATTGTAATCGATTACACTTCATCTCCCTGAAATGGATCACTCACTGGTTTAATCGATTACAACTCTTTGCAGAAACCAATTTTGCTTACGAATTAATCGATTACAACTCTTTGCAGAAACCAATTTTGCTTACGAATTAATCGATTACATAAGCTCGTAATCGATTATTCATGGAGTTACTGCAAAATCTGCAAGATTTCTTAGAAATTGTAATTGCCCAACTACCACTAAATTCAAAAATTTGAATCTTCTGAGTGTTAAAGTTAGTGGGTTAATTCGAAATGACAGTTATACTTTTAAATTTCAAACTTTGGAGCCCAAAACCATCTATATATACAGCTTTGCTAAAGAGATAAATCACACCATTCTCTTCTTCAACCTTAAGCTTTACTGTATTTCTCTGTTTTCTCTTCTTCTGAGTTTAGATACTTTGTTCTTTGTATTCTTACCTCTGTAGTCACCATGTCTGCTCCTAAGAGATCAAAAACCTCTAAGAGAAAGAGTGCTGAAACCTCTAACCCTGTAGTGAATAGGTTAGATCATTGGTTTCCTAGTGAGCGTAAGAAAATGAACTACCTATAGTTTAATGCCACTAAACTTATTTGCCCTCCTAAACACCTTGACCTTGCATAGTTCACTAGAGAAGGTTTTCAATTCCCTGCCATGATTGAAGTCCAGGGATTGAAGAAATTTGTTGAGATGAAGGGTACTTTTTACCTTGAATTAGTAAAGCTTCTATGGATGGGACAATCTTGTCTCAAGTTAATGAGATCACCATGGAAATCACTCTTGAGATTTGGCAAGAAGTTGTTGGAATTTCCTTTGAAGGTGAAAGGAAATTTGAGGAGGAGGCTAAGGGTTATAATAGGGTTGAAACCTATAGAGGAATGCTTCTTGACCCTCACATGAGGCTGAAGCTGAGGCTTAGTACTGGTCCTATGACTCATGAAGATAGACTTCTTCATTATATCATCACCTACATCTTGACTCCTAGATCCACAAATCATGTACAAGCCACAAATGATAACATACAGCTTGTGTGTGGTATGAAGAATGCCATTCAGATGAACTGGATTCTCATTATTGAGGAAACTATGCTGAAATACAAAAGATTGATGAATTATCCATTTCCATATGCTGTTTTAGTGTCCAAATTCATTGACTACTTCAAGATAGATGTCTCTAATGAGGTTGTTGACAACATAAACTCCAGTAATAACCTCATTAAAGAGAAACATCTTAACAAGCTTGGGATGGTCAAGACCCCCTATGGATGACAGATGGCTAGACAACAAATCCCTCCTGCTAGTGATGAAGAGGAAGCTGATGAAGAAGAAGAAGTTGAAGGCCTTGCTCAACCATCTTACAGTCCTTTTGAATCACTCATGATTCAAAAGACGGATGCTTTATTGTCTCTACACCATGAGCACAGGGCTGAGACTAATTCATCCATGGAAGAGATGAAATCTAGACTGGAAAACATAGAAGCTAGGCTGGTTCTTGATGATTTTGATAAACTAGCTTAGGATGCTTGTGTTTTCTTTTCTGTTGCTGTTATAGTTTGCTGGTTATTTTAATATCTTGTTTAGTTTTTACTGATTTATGTAATGCATCATTTCAATTAATGAAAATTCTATTTTCTCCTCTTAATATTCTCTTTATGAACATTATTTTTGTCTTTGGTAAGCCAAATAGGAAGAGAAATAATTGTAATTGTCATAGGGGAGAAATGAGAAATAACTCTGTGTGTTTAAATGGGAATAAATAATTGTAATAATTGTAGGGGGAGAAATAGCTAAATACTTAGAAATTAACTCTGAGTTTAATGTATGCTCTGTAGGTAATACGTTTTTTAAATCTACCAAAGTCAGGGCGAACATTTTTGAAGAATGACTTATGCTTGTTCTTGTAAAAAGCTGATTTTGATTTTAGGATATCAAGTATAATTTTCCTATCCTTCATCCCTCAAATGCAATCAAAAGATAGACAAATGGACAATTGATATTTGGCATGCTCAAAGCCAAAAATGGGGAGATTGTTGGATTTAAAGGAAGCTGCAAGAAGATTGAAGCAAGGATGGCTTGGAGTTTTTGCTTTTTACATGCCCAATCAAGTTTGAAGACATTTGTAATTTGTCTAAGTGGCTCAAGTGCATTACCTTGTGATCTTTCATTGCATTAGACACATAATATTTCCTAGCATAGCATTTACAAGATGTATGTCCTTTCTTCATGCAATAGTTACAAGTTACAGCTCTTGATGATCTTTCAAAGTAAGCATTTTGATTAAACTTTGATTTATAAAAGCTCCTTTGATTCTTCTATTTTTGTGGTACAAATTTGGTTTTTCCACAAGATTTTGAACCATGTTTGTAACCCAAACCAGACTTGGATACTTTTGGCAACAAAGACTTTGCACTTTAGTGGAATTCTAGAACCAATAGGGGCAAAGGCTCGTGGACTTCTACATGGTCTACTTTTGGCAAAGGATCTTGGTCTTTCAAACATTACTTTTGAAATTGATTGCAAGAATATAGTAGATGAAGCTGCAACAAACGCTACAGGAATTTTAGATTTTCATTCGCTTTTATCTAAATGTAGAGATTTACTTAGTGAGTTTTATTGGAAGGCAAGCCAATATTGTTGCTCATTCACTAGCAAGGCCATCAATATCATATGTTAGCATCCAATGTTGTTATCATATTCCAAATTCTATTGTTTCACATATCATAAATAAAATGCAGTAATCTCCTTCATTTTAAAAAAATAAATCAAGGGTATAAAAGAAAACTAACAATTATTACATTTGAAAGTGAATATATGTTTCTTATAATTAAGACAAAAAAATAAAATTATTTGTTTCTTTTATAAAGTAACAAAGTTAGTATAAGACAACAAGCCTGTCTTCTCACATAACTATCGATTACGATAGAAAGGAATTACACTTATACTTTGAGAGTTCTAAGCATTCCAAGAAAGAGGAGAAACATGTTTTCTTAACATCATTTCCCTAGTTCATAATAATCATCATGGATTAGATTTATTGATGGGTAACACAAGCTAATTGGTTTGGTTCTTCATGCTTCATTGATATCCTTATGCAATTCTTGTTTTGATTTGAAGGTTTTTGTGATTCTTGAGATAAGGTATTTCAAGGTATTCTTGTATTAGGGTACCTCAAGGCATCTCAAATAGTGTGGTAGTTTTAAGGGTAAATAGTTATTTTCATCCCTGAATGTGCAGAGCGTTGATAAATTCATTATCAAAAGATGAAAATTCAAAATTTAGTCACTAAAGGTGAAAAAAGTGCGATAAATTCATCAATCCATTAACTTTTGTCTATTATAGTTAATGAAAGAGCTTATATGACACAGATGGACAAAAATGTCATAAAAATGATTGTCAACATGACTGTTGAATAAATTGTATCAAAATGTCAATAAGTTACCATTCGACCAAAACGTCAGTACGTTTCCACTATACAAAAATGTAAGTAAGTTACCATTAGATCAAAATGTCAGTAATGTTCCATTGGATCAAAATGTCAATAATTTTTTATTAGACCAAAATGTTAGTATGTTTCCATTAGACTAATTTGTTAGACCCCAAATTTTGTAGTAAAATATAATTTAATCTTCATCTTTTTTTTTTTTTTATCGTTGTAAGCATAACATTACAATAAACACTTAAAAAAAATAGGAAAACAAACATAAGTTAGAACAAACATAATATTAAGCATAATATTGATTAATAAGTATGACATTTTGGTCTAATCTATTTAGCAGTCATGTTGATAATCATTTTTGTGACATTTTCGTCACTATGTGTCACATAGACTATTTCATTAACGGTAACATACGAAAGTTAACGGATAGATAGATTTGTCGCACTTTTTTTACTATTGAGGACTAAAATTTGAATTTTCATATTTTGAAAACAAATTTATCAACACTCTACATATTTAGGGATAAAAATAACTATTTATCCTAATTTTATAAAAAAAGAGAATTTATAAACCCCTTCATATAATAGCCATATTGTCTTAACACTCTTGGCTATTAATTGCATCAACATTCCAGCCAGTGCTCCTTTTTCAAGGCTTGAACCAAATCTCCCACTGTGTAGTCTCTAACCACTTATCCAATCCAAGAAAGTGATTCTTAGTATCACCGGTTTGGCTTTCTCAAATACTCTGTTATAAATTTGTAGAGCAAGTTAGTATTGATATTTGATAACTATTTTTGCATGAAGAGGTGTTGGATTGAGTATTTGAATATTTTCTATTTCATTTATCAATAAAAACTTTGATTCACTTTGTCCCTATTTATTTTATTTTAGATAAAAGCTCCACAATTTGACATGATCTTACGGAAACATAAAAATAGCTTGCATGACATGTCTGCACAGATACTCATAACTCATTAACACAAACTTCGTACATGCTCATACACTATTAATTTATTTTCACTAATCTAATAACCCATAATGTGTATATATTAAAATTCAATTGCTATTTATGTTAACAGTTATATTATTAATTTATTAGCACTAATAATTATGTTATGACACCAACTTTGGGCCTAAGCCCAACAATTGAGTTAAATAGGGGAGTTAGAGAAGAGTTGTGGATGTGGCAGTTAGTTAGGATGTGCGAGTGGTTATAATAAGAGGGGGAATGTTGAAAACCATATATGGGTTAGGCAGAGAAAGAATTATTGCTTCTTTGAGTAGCTTTGCTTTAGGATTACAAGGGGTCTCTCTCTTGTAATATTTCTTATCTTTTCTATTAATAATACAATTATGATTTCTCTTTAACCTCAATTCTATCAATTGTTTGACCTATAGAGTCGATGTTGTTAGAGATAGAAGACATGTGGACACAACATGGAGCGTGAAGCGATACTTTGGTTTCACTCTTAGTGCTAAGAGAATATCAATGCATGTGTTATTGATTTATTATCTCCATTTTTATTTATAAGACTTAAATTAGAAATTATACCTATTCCTTTTTATAAAATCTCATTTATAATACTTTTTGTATTAATTATTTTTAGACTAAATTACCCCTTACTAAAAGAAGAAATGTATTGTATTGGAAAATATTTAGAAGCCAGAAAAATAATAATGACAATGGTAGTTTCCAAAAAATATATCAATTTAGGATAAAATTATTGTTATAAATTAAATTAACCATATTTTATTAGTTTTAATGAATTAGGTAATTGGATCTTATAAACAATAACCAAAAATCTTATTCCAAATTTAAGAAAAAGATTTGCTTGCTCTTAACCCACTTATGATGAACAAGAAAAAATTTGAACATAAAATACTTTTTTTGTGGATAGAAAAATCATATTTGTCCAGAGTCACTATTCATACATACATTCATATTTATAACATTCCAATAAAAAACAAGATTTTTTAGGAAATATAATTTTCAAAAAAATAAGATTTATGAGAATGAAAAAGATTTTGTATACCATATACCCTAGTGTGGATTATGATTATGATGTTGAAATTCATATTTGAATTTGACATGAGAATAACTTGTTTTTATCAGTACCAAGATAATTAATTCAAATTTAATTATATAAGATTTGTTTTTTTAGATTAGTTCAAATTTATTATATCATTAGTTTTTAAAAATACTACCAAGATAAAATAGGTGGGAGGGATTATTTTGCTATAAGTGGAAAAAACCAAAAAGGCAGAGAGTTGTGCGCCGTCCAAACAAGGCGTGCCATTGCGCATCCAATCCCTTCACTGTTTTCTTTCCCCAATTCCCAGTCCCCACGAACAAAAATATAGCTTACAACTTACGACCTACAATTACAAATACAAATACGAATACCCTTCTATCTCTCACACACAAAACACTCTTTGTGAGTCCCTCGCTTCTTCGTTGTCTCTTTCTCTTCTCAACAACATGCAGATCTTCGTGAAGACTTTGACTGGTAAGACCATCACCCTCGAGGTCGAGAGCAGCGATACCATCGACAATGTTAAGGCCAAGATCCAGGTTCTCTCTCTCTCTCTCTCTCTCTCTCTCTTCCTTCTCTTTAATAAGCGCTTCTAATTCTTTCAAATTAGGGTTTAACGCGTATGCTTCAAACTTTTATTATTTGATTTTTCGTCGCTTCTTATACTCGTACTCTGCCTGCTTCGTCGATTTAAGGGTTTGTAAATGTTTTTTTTTTTTGTAAGTTTTGGAGCTTTCGTGTTTGAATATATGTGTGTGCAGTGTTAAAGCTTTTAAGAGTTGAATTATATGTTCTATTGAGCAGTTGATTTCTTTTGCTTAAGTGATGCTGATTTTTTTGTTTTGTTATGAGATAATTTGGAATCTGCTTCTGTTATTTGTTTATATTATGGAGATATTCTTTAGGGGCTTGTAATAATTTGTTGCTGTTAAGAGTTGATATGCTTGATGCTCAATTATAAAGTGAACTCGTTGTCAAGCCATTGGGAATTTTTTCATATGCTCTTGATTGAACAGTCTCGGAATCACCTTGGAATATTCTTCTTTATAACCACCTTTGGTCAATAGGTTCTTTGATACACTTGGTGGATGCATATGTGTAATTCAATTGTTTTGCAAGTGATTGTCATGTTTCGTCTATCTGTTGATGCGTTTGACAAACTTGGATAGTGTGTTATACTCTGAATAGGGCTGGACATGGTTTGGACTTGGGTTTAGCCAATTAGTATAGAAAGCTGAACTGCTAGTATGGTATGGTTTTCAAAACTGAACCGGTGAATACTGCTAGTAGGGTGGGAGTCATAACTGAACAAGTATAGAGTCTAAAACTGAACCGAAGATGGTAGTCGTCAGTGAATGTCGCCGCCAATGCAAAGTCTCTGGAGAGGGAGGTCTATGCAGGGTTCTACAGCAGCAGCAACAAATGCACGTGTGAGAGAAAAGTTGCAAACTTCTGCTTATGGGTCCTTACAGGTTTAAACCCTTTATTTCAATTGGGTTGGGTTGGGCTACATACCCATTTCCCTTTAGTTTTTCTTTTAAAAATTGCTTTTGCCGCCGTGGGCATCATGCCCACAATGGACGGCGGCCACCATACGTTACCCGCAATGCCACTTCCATTTATGGTGTTTTATCAAAAACCCACCCCCATACCACCATGGTGGTTCCATGGCCGCTATTTAAATTAATAACTCTGCAGAGTAAGAAAAAAATGGGGTGTGGTGGGGGTATTATGCACTATAACTATAAATCAATTAGTGAACTAGGTGGTCGTTACTTATCAAGTATGTCAGATATGAATCAGCCTCTTAAAACTTGTTCTTTTTCTAGTTCCCAGTCATCCAATTCATAACAAAAAATGCCATATCCTAAAGTCAATATACAAACCTTCACATCATTCCCCTATTGCATCTATGTACTTTCGGTTGTTTCATCAGAAATTATACTCCTTGCAAAGCTGCTCTCCTTCCCTGTCCATAGTTCCAAAATTGAGGCTATGTACTGCCTGCTAATATTATTTTCATTTATCTCTGTTAAAGCTTCCAGCACTGCTGTATATGCTCCTCCTTCATCCATGTCATTTTCCAGCCTATTAAGGTTTTCATTATAATCTTTAATAATTTCCTGAAATTAAATATACGTGAAGCCAGATAACAAAGTTTAAGCATTAAAAAAATATACCAAATGAATTGGAGAAATAATTTAATATAATATTAAAATTAATCTGAAAACCTTTTATTGGATCAAATTACTATAGTAGAAGGATATTATTCTAAAGCAGTAGAGGAAGAATGAAGGTTAAGGCCATACTATCATTCCTGGTTAAAGCAAGTATCAATGAACCAAGTCATTAATTAAATCTTGATGTGGCATGAAATATAGAGTCAAATAAAAGATTAAAATTTAAAACCAAATGCTTGCAGCAAAATGGCTTTGACTAAAAGTTAGTAAAAGAGGATTATGTTTCTGTGAACATTTAGTCATTTACTATCAAACAATGAATGTTACCACAGAAGCATTCTGAATATCTAAAATGAAGGAGGATAAAAGAGTACTCTATTAATGAAGTTGGACAGTTTTTTTGATAAAGGTTTCAGTCTCAAAACATAAATGACTTGTATTTAAACAATTTAGCCTGTGCAATGCACGAGCTGTACATTTGTTTTAACATAATTACCTCATGGCAAATGAATATATTTAAAATATAATCTATATCTGACATGAAATATAAAAATATCATTTTTGTAACTTACATATTAATTTTTTTATTCAAAGCTTTTATCTTTGTATATGTATATACTACTAGTACTCTGCTTTTATTTAATTACACGTATTCAGTAGTTAATCCTATGATTTGTGTAATGATATGCTTACATGTATAGTTTTGATCATCTTATGTAAGATAATAATATAATTTTACATTGGGCTTTTCATTATATGACAAGGCTTGCTGAATTGAAGCTTGTGTATGAATGATAACATTGCTTGCCATATCTGAGTTGCATCATTAATTTCTAACAACTTTTGGTGGAATGTGTTTGTAGGACAAGGAAGGTATCCCTCCTGACCAGCAGAGGTTGATTTTTGCTGGTAAGCAGCTGGAAGACGGTCGCACTCTTGCTGATTATAACATTCAAAAGGAATCAACACTTCACTTGGTCTTGAGGCTCAGGGGAGGAACCATGATTAAAGTGAAGACTCTAACTGGAAAAGAAATTGAAATTGACATTGAGCCAACTGATACAATCGACCGGATCAAGGAACGTGTTGAAGAAAAAGAGGGAATTCCACCTGTGCAGCAGAGGTTTTCTCTCTTCTTTTACTAATTGGACTTAGCAGCCTTTGTTAATTCAATGCCACATGATTTAACTCTTAAATGGAAATGTGCTTGTCACTTGTTTACTGCAAAAAGCTTGTATTTCTGATAATATATTTAAGTATTTATCTTCACCTATTATTTTGTTACATAAACCTTGACAAGATACATGCATGTAGATATCATTAGTTAAATTTCTTGGCATACTTTTAAAGCTTCATCTTTAGGGCCTTAATTGAGGATCACATGGACTAGTGAACTAGAGTTATATTTGGCTTGACTTTTCCTTTTGAAATAAAGAGAAGCCCAAAAAACAGTTAGGCTACAAACACTACCAGGTTAGCATATAATCTAAAAAGGTCTGGAATGCTTATCCACATCCATGCATTAATCTATGCTTCTTGTCATTGATATATTTATCTCATCAAATTGTATAGCATACTCAAATTGATAATGGAGAATCTTCTGAAGAATGCCTAATTGCTACGGTTGTATTTGTCTTGCTTGATTTTTTAGACCAATGAGTTTTGGTTCTCATTCTCTTGAATTGATGTATTTGTTTCGTTTCAGATATTCCTTTTAGATTTGTTGCTAATTACTATATAAATTAATATTCTTTTATTCTATTGGAAACATTAGAATCTTACAACTGTTGCATGTTGCTGTAGACTCATATATGCCGGTAAGCAGCTTGCTGATGACAAAACAGCTAAAGAGTACAACATTGAGGGTGGTTCTGTACTTCATTTGGTGCTTGCATTGAGGGGTGGTACTTATTAGTGTAGGTCAGAACCCAAAGACATGAAAGGAAGCTCTATACCTGTCCCGTCTCTCTGAAGACATCATTGTTCTTTTATGTGCTTGGTTTTTGTATTTGTGGCTACTATTGGTGGTCAGTAACTCAGTATCTTTTAAGTTGTATGCTATTTAAAACCCTAAGTTGGCCGCCTTTATAATGAATACCTGAACCAATGATTTATAACCTTAGTTTAGGTACATAATTTGCTTTCTTGTGCTTTTCACGGGAGCACTAATGTTTACCCTTCAAACACTTCTAACAGTGTCTAAAGTTTATCTTTTGCGGCTTTGTTTGTGGGTATCTTTATCTTGAAAAGAGAGTTAAGGAAGATTGATGTTCTTGGAGGTTTTAAGTGATTTCGGAATGAAATGGGGTAAAATGATGGATTGAGGTCATAGGGGCATTGGATATGATTTGAATGTTGGGTTTTGGGGCCTCTTTTCGCACCTAACATTTTTCTCTTTGCATTGTTCTTTTTTTTATTTAAAATATCCTTATTGAAAATTAGATGATGAACCTTGATATAATGATAAAGTTGTGTCTTGATGACTTGTTAGTCATGAATTTGAATATGGAAGTAGTATCTTTGCATATGCAATGGTAAGGATACGTACAATATCTCTCTCCCTTACTTGCGTTTAGTATGAAACTTTTAGACAATAGGATACATGTAACACTCTAAAATTTCGAGTTTCTAAGATTGGTGTTTGATGTGCGTTATGATGGTTGATTGTTTGATTTATTTTATAATTGCTGCTTGTGTGCTTTTTGTCTTGGGATGGGTGTTTGGTGAATGTAGGGTAAGTCAACTCTGTTCGGTCTGTAGTTGCTGTTCCTATATGCGAAGTGAACATGTCCTGTTAGCGATGTATATAAGCAGCAGAGTGGTGCTGCAGAAGCGTGTTTCCTTTTTTCTTTCTTCTTTGCGCTTTTCTCTCCCTTTCTCTCCAAACTTATCCACACCTTGAAACCACTCCTTTCGACCACTCTGAAATACCTTTAACCACTTAGGATCACCATGGCTGTCACAAAACCCTTATGCCAAGAGGAACCTCTTTATCGGAGAGGAAGTCTTAGGCAACCCTTCGTGAAGTTCGAAGAGAACAGAGCTTGACTCTTTCTTTCTTGGCTTCCCTGAGAGCGTGGCGTTCGGACAAGCTCGTGCTTAAGAGGATAGTGTTACTGCACCATGAGATTGTAAGAGAAGAACTCCTGGTCAGGTAAGGAGAGTTTACTGTGTTGATAACAGTTTTAGATACCATAGTTGGAGGCAAGAGAGTCCAACTATGAAAATAACTGCATGTCCCTGTTGTGTGCTGTTTTTTTCAGAAAAAACTATGTCTTCTAACGAATGGGATGTGAAATGTTGATGTTTGATGGTGTTCTTGTGTGAAGAGTTTGATGTTGTAAGAGCTACCTGTTTGTGAAGTTGGTGTTGTTGATGTAAACTTTCAGAATACCTTTTAGCCGTGTTTGTAGGGGTGTCGGTTGCCGGTTGTCGGGTTGGGCAGACCGGACTGAGCTTATATATATATATATATATATATGCAGGATGTGACCCTTAGTACCATTTGTTGGCGGACGCCAATATCCTGAGTCTGGAGACTCATTCTGACAACCAAGGGATGGGTGTGCCTAATCGTAGAGTTTAGTGAGGCTTATCGTCTCCCTTTTTCGTCGAAATGTAGAGAAGTGGTCTATTTAAATGACCCTGACACGTGTCATGCGCCAATAGTTCTAGATGTCATATTAGCTTAGTCATCATACACACTCGCAGTCGGGTTCAGATTATCCACCAAATTCTACCTTGTACAACTCGACATTCGTAACTCGGACAACCTTGTGCAGGTTCATAGTATTAATAAAATCAAAAGTCTTACCTGTTGTATCAAGTAAGTACTATCTGTTTTAATTGATTACACACGCTTATGTAATCGATTGCATAGTACTGGGTCCGTCCTCAGCACTATAAAATCCAAGGTCCGCCCTTGTTCGACCTTGTTCGGGTTCTTACCCCCTAATCATAAAAGTATTATATCTAAGTGCCAACCCGGACATCCAATACTTTACACTGGCTCACTAGTTTATGTTGTGTATTATGATTGGTATGTAGGTTATGAACGTATGTAATTATGTTGTAAACAGTTGAGGTCAGTATACGTGATTATTTTGAGATGATGATCTTTGCATTGATACCATGGGGGGGGGTGTATGACGGGTCACCCTTGCGAGGAAGGATTTGTTCCTGGCCGGGTCATACGTTGATGATGCCATGGTTATCGAATGCGAGTGGATATACATAGATACCCACAGGGATGTATGACGGGTCACCCTTGCGAGGAAGGATTTGTTCCTGACCGGGTTATACATTAAGGCACTTGAGGTCGTATGCTATGTATATACATGGATGGTGTAATGATCGGGTGGTTACCCTTGCGAGGGAGGATTTGTTTATAGCCACGGTCATTTCATCGGTGAGCCCACGTTGGGGCGGTATGTATGTACATGGGGGTGCATGGCGGGTCACCCTTGCGAGGAAGGATTTGTTCCTGGCTGGGTCATGCATTGATGATGCCCATGTGACATACTTCATTTGCACGACGGAAATATGATGATTGGCTTCAGAGTACAGAAGTACTGGGGGACACGTCTGTTTGAAACTCCTTTACTGAGACCCATGGCTGATCACCAGTGGGGGGGAGCGGCCTGTGCACGACAGAGTGATCCTGACATCCTGCTACATCATTTACCTGTGATGGTCTATTTCCGGGATGGTACCACATTGCATGTTGAGAGATGAGTCAGGAGCATGCATCATTTAAGCATTATAGGTTGACTTGTGGAATGTGTTTGGATGGTTTGCCCATGTTGGTTGCGTTATGAAATGCCTGAGTGTTGTGATGACGTTGTGATGTTTGGATTGCCTTCTTTAACTATTGTTATCCATTATTGTTGTTTTACATGGTAAACCCACCTTTGCTTTGTTTGTACCGTGTGGATTGGTACCTGTGATGATCATAGACTTTCGTTTATGTGAGCAGACGGACAACATTAGGTGTTTGGAGGGAAATCTCTTTTTGGTCGAAGCCGCCGGGATGACGATGGATCTGATCCCGGATAAGAGTTGCGTTTTGATAGTCAACTCTTCCGTAGATTAGTCTCTTGTTTTCTTTTGAAAAACTTGTACGTTTAGATATTTGTAAACACAATTATATTACGTTTTTACCTGTGAATGATTTGCAATGTTAATTGTACTTTTATCCACGTATGTGCTTCATGGTGATGATTATGTATTCGCGAGAAATTTACTACATTTTCATAATCAAACATAAGAGATTTTCATTAAAATCTTTTATTAGAGTAATTAAGAGTTAGTGATACGGTAGCGACGAGGCGGGTCGTTAAAATACACAATTTTTTTTTATCCTTATTGAAAATTAGATTCTGATGTTATTAGAAAAAAGGTTTTGGAAACTTTATTTTTGGGATGTAATTTTTACTTAAAGGAGTACAATATATTCTGAAAATTAGTTTATGGAATGTTTGCGACCTGAAAAAAGAAAAAAAACATTTTTCTTTCTCTCAAAAATGAGTACAATATATTTCGAAAAGGAGTACAATATATTCCTCAACATTTCTGTATCTCGAGCCTTCAAGTCCCATTCTTGTTTTCTTTAAGCTGAGAACGAGCTAGCTACACATACACAACACTGTGTCACTCTCTATCTGGGTTCTCTCATTCACGCCATTGCTCCATCTTTTAACAAAGCTTTGTTTTTCTCAATTGCATGCCAAGGGTCTCTACTTACTTCGCCAAAATTGAAGTTTAATTAGTGAAACTTCGCCAATTCGAAGTTTCAACACCATTCCTTGCATTGCCGAAACAAAAGGATTGAGTGACGAAACCCAAAGGATCCAATTCTTAGGTAAGTGGGAGAGTGAGGGGTATAATGTGAAGTGGCGAGAGAGGAGACTTGGGGTTTCCCAGCTCCTAACAATTATAGGGGTTTTGTGCCGAAGAGTCGACTTACGACACGTATATTGGTGCGTACAATTTGTTGCCTTAGTATATTTAATCTTATCATTGTAACATTGAGAAATTAGTATTGATCTATCACTATTCGGCAAACCCCGCTTGGGGCAATTAGTGAAATTGCTCAAAGGGCTCATTTTGGGTCTTAATATGTCTTGTGTATGTGAATTGGAATATTTATGGCTTGTAAATTCCATTTATACTAGTATATGCAATTTGTCGTGTTGATTAATTTGTAATCCAAGGATAGTTTATTAAGTGAAATGTGTTTGGTTAAATTTTGAATGTTAGTTACAAGCGGATTCATAAGTTGAATGATGTGTATGTTAGTGTGTGACTGTATGTTAGCATACATGATTTGAATAAGTTGGAAAAGGTAGCTATTATGCTTTAGACTCAATTTAGGATATGTTCTAATGAGTTTAGAACCCACTCTAGTCTATTGAATGATTTACTCATAACAAGAACACTATGAAATCTTGCTTGTGTTATCATTGACATTATCATGTAATCTGCACAAATTGAATCTGCATTAGCTTTTTTAGATTTTTTTACAAATTTTCACGTCTTATCTTTCAAACTCAATTGACCTCACCTCATTTTATTTTGCTACAATTTATATCAATATTTTTTCTTATAATCATATCATGTGAGTAAATGTTTGGCAACTTGGGTTTTGACTGTATTTGTGCGCAACTTAAGTGAGTTTAACCTTGGTTCTGTAAATGATATACCTTACCTCTAGTCATGTTAAAACACAACCTAAGTGTATATTATCAAAGTCCCAAGTTCTACATGTTAATACACTATACAAGATAGATGCTTATATATGTTGCTGAAAAAATGTTACACTTCTGCCTTGTGATATGAGCTGCATTGTGATTGACACAGATCTTGGTTTTTAATGCCCTTTGGTATTGTTGTAGGCTTGTGTGTCCTCTTTGTGATGTAATTGATCTCATGTCATTTCGATTTTTGTACAATTTTTGATGATTTTTTTTTATAGTGTAACATGTCCTGTTGAGTGATTTACTGCATGACTGCTGTAATAAAGCAATAAAATGCTATGTTTTGAATATCTTGACACCTGGTTTGTATTTTAGTTGAAAATAGACTTAATAAGGGTTCTATAGAATTTGGAGCTACTCAAATTGCTTTTATCTTCAATTTATACGAATATCATCTTTAAGGCATGTTAATCATGATTGGACATAACATCATGCTCATTAGTGAATTTTGTGTGCAGAATGTAATCTTGGGTGTATTCATATGTGAAGAGGGTTAGTATTTTATTCTTAACTGAGCTACTATCTAGACATGTGGGAGTCCAATTTAGATATGACTTATAGTCTTATGAACTTGAATGAAGAAACTACTAAGTATTGAGTGAAGGAAGCATAAGAGACTTAGTGAGTGCATGTTTGTCTCTCCTGCCTATTTCACACATCACTATAAGCCTCACTCCTTCTTTCTTTCTTATGTTGCCTGGTTCATCTCTATGATGAATATCAAGGGGAGTTGATAAGCGCAAGGAGCCACAAACCAGTGGAGTAGGCGGATGTTAAGACTAGAAGCAAGTAGATCTCTCTTCAAAAGTCTTTCATGTTTGTGTGTTTTGTTGATTTGTGTTTATGTGTATTTATTACTAATGTGAGGATGCCTTAGGAGGAGGAGGCTGGATGAGCCGTGTAATATTTTGAATGACTTAAACTTTATTTATGTTAAAAAAAAATCCTAACTTTTCCCAAGTCTTTACTAAAGTGTTTGAAAAAAAAATTTCAAAGGATTGATTCTAGCTTCGACATAGTCAGTCCTCATTATGTGTTTGGGAATCCATTTGCATAACTATAAACACAAAAGTTCTTAATTTTCAAGGTATGAAATTAGGAAGCAAGATTTTGAGTTATTTATGTTGAATATCTATTTGCCTCATTGTAACGGTTAATCAAACACATACTTAGTCTTTGTTACATTGTGTTTAGTCTCTGGTTTGCTTTTTCCTGCATAACATTCAAGTGTATACTACATTGCTGTTTTACGGTTCCACAGAAAATTATTCCTTTATGTTAAAAAAATACCTTTTTATCATAGATAATACTCGATTTACTCCTCCATATTGTGTGACATCAACGAGGCTATATCGTGTGACAACGACGCCAATGAATAGTGTAACGACTCGTATATATATCCGGTTCATTAACATTGATTTATGGTCATTTAGCGCAGCAATTATCACAGATAATCAAATCGGAAGCGATAACTAAAATGACATCATCAATCGTCATTAACAACACCCACTGTACATCATATATGGTGAATTCTCATAATATACAGTGTGTATATATAACAAAACTATACAATTCCCTCTCAGGGTACAAAAATAATAGGCATAAAAACAAAAGTAGAGCCAACATGCTCTTCAACACTATGCCTAAGGTTCTCACAGAACCTATCCCTGCTCGGGCCTCTTGCCCTGGGATCTCTCAGCTGCTCCTTGAGTATCACCTGCAAAACATAACCCCCAACAGGGGTGAGATAAAAATCTCAGTAAACTCAGGGTCCTTGGAGGTCTTTCCTCCCCCCTGGTTCACTTCCATGCATATAATATCAAAATTGGCATTACAACTAGCCATCACAACTCTCAAGCCATAACAACACATATACATATGTCTCAAGGGTTCATCATCACCCTTTTCATAACATACATCATCATCATTTAGCCATCACGGCCCTCAACAGTTCACAACACATTAAAACACAATCACATGTATATGGCCTATATATATATATCCTTTACCAATTCCTGAGGAAGCTACATCCATCTATATGGGCACATCTCACATCAGGACTCCCTATCATTAGCCTGAGGAAGCTACATCCACCTATGTGGGCACATTTCTCATCAGGACTTACTCAAACACATATATATATACCCTCTATTCTGTTCTATTCTACTAGTCAGAGGAATCTCATCAATCAACACACATAACCTCAGTCTATGTATATTAGGTACATGGTTTCAATCCAAACAGTAACACACAATTTCAATATACATGCATTAACTCATACAATGACCATCACTCCCTCTGGAGTATGGTGGAACACAATCAGTGAGAAACACTCCCAAGAACAAAGAGCTTACCTGGCAATGCAGTGCTCTGCTGCCCAATCTCTGGACTGTGGTCTTCGCCACCGACACCCTTTGTGTCACGCCCTATACAAAGGCACACACAAGCAAGAATCATCAACGGTCCTCAACCGTTTAAAAGAAAAGCAAAGCATTCCCTTTCCATTTAAACCTCTTTGTCTCCTATCTTAGAGTTATCTGAACTACTCATCTTATAGGCTACTCATAGACCCTTAACAAGGTCTATCTAGGCCTAACTAAGGTACTAGAGTCTCCCAAAGACTCTGCACAAGTCAATTCTATCAGTTCAATTGCCTTCATCCAGGCCAAATATCAACATTTATCAAGTTGGCTAAAATGGTTACTTCAACACTTTTTCACCGTTTATTTAGCCTCCTGAACATCTTTTGTAAAAGCACCTAGGCTCATACATATCATAATACCCTCCATTTAACCCATATTCTTCCTACTCATACATATCTCAGAGTCAAAACTAAACTTCACCAATAATCGTGTTTCAAAGCTCAGTATTCATTAGAACAACCTCCTGAGCATACTTTTCTAAAGAACCTAAGCCTAATTCCAGCCCTATCACAAATGGGTTACTATTCATCCCATGAACAAATTCCCAAATCAATCGGTAAAACTTGAGTTTCTTACCTCAAAACTGTCGAGGAAGGCTGGAGGATCACTTCTCCAAGCTCTGGCGTCCTTGAATCGCCTTCTTTCCCTTTCAAACTCAGTTTTACCAAGTTCCCTAGAGAACGGGATTTGTCCGATTGGCTATTTTTTCGAGAGATTGAAACTAGGATCTAGCTCATCTCGAGGTTCTAATCACTTTCCTAGTTGGTTATCAAGTGTTTAGGTCAAGGAATAAGCGTTTATGAAGCTTTCCAACTCATCAATGGAGGAATAGCTTAGGGAAGAAGAGAAACCAGTTTTTTCTTCCCAAAATTCGTGAAAATCCCTTTATATAGGGTGCCTGCCCGAGATTTGGCGCTCCTGGCGCCATTTTCAAGCCTCCAGCACCAAATTACAGTGAAAAATGACCTTCTGGCCATTTCTGGCTCTCCAGGCGCCAAACTCACGCTCCAGGCGCCAAATTCCAGTGAGATTGGTGCTCCGGGCGCCAATCTCACGCTCGGGGCGCCATTTTTTGTCCTCGCAAAATCCGTCGCTAATTCCGTCGCTAACACTTTTGCGACAGAAATTTAGTAAATTCCAATTTTTCTTTCTTTTTCTTTTATTTATTTAACCTAGGTTATTATAAATAGAGGTTGGATCGACTTCAAACGGCACTAGACGATGACTCAAGGAGGGTGTCATGCAAAGGAGGAAATTAGAAACATGAAGGAGAAAAGACTTGAGAAAGCTAATGGTTCATTTTGTATATTGCCTTCTCTTTTACTAATTTTTAATTAGATTTTATAATTAAAAAAGAATAAAAAATAGAAGTGGTTGTGTCCATGGCTGGACTGTGTCCTGCGCACTGTGTCATTGTCGTTGGGCCATGTTTGGCCCAAAAAAACACAAAAAAAAGGGGGATACTTCTTTGCCGCGTTGGAGCTGTGTCCGTGTTAGAGATGCAGTCAGTGACGCTAGAGAATTTTTTCCTACACCTAACAAATATCCCATACACCCAACAATAACATTTGTAATATTGCCTTTTATTAAAAGCTTAAGTTTGATATGGAGCATTCGCCTCTCAAACTTGAGAGCTTCGCATTATTAATGTGACACTCTAACCAACTGAACTAATAGATCAATTATATTAAAAAATAATTAATGTCGCTATATAACACTAAATTTATTTAAAACTATGATTTTTATATGTAAAAAGTATATTAATTTTAGTGTAAAAAATACATTAATTATTATATCAAAATTAATTATTACAAAATTATTATATATGCTTATATGTGTATTAAATACACATTAAAAAGTTTAGTGTTATATACAGTAATATTAATTTTTTTTAAAATGATTAACCTATTAGTTCAATTGATTAGAGCGTTACATTAATAATGTGAAGGTGGTAGGTTCGAGAGACCTGCATGCAAATTATTTTATAAATATTCTATACATCTAAAAATAATAATGTAATGTCGATATTGTCTGTTATTAAAAAGTTTAGTTAAAATATATTTACCGGGTGTAGAAAAATATTCCAGTGACTCCATTGCCAGGTCCGTGCTTCTTAGCTATCATCTTGTATTGTGATGAACCTTGGCTACTTAAATTGTGCAACTTGTGGTAAGCTCTTTTTCCAAGTTTTACCTCAGCTAATTATTAATTTTCCTCTTCCTAAACTTATATTATATATATTTTGTCTTGTATTTAAGCGAAAGTCCAACTCTTCTGAAACAACTTCTCTAGTTTCTGTCAAGAGTTTTAGTTAATCAGTTGGTTTAACAAGGTGCTTTGGATTATTATAAACTTTCTGACACCGCTTTGATATCTATGAATAAAAAAAATCATTTTTCTATTTTCTCATTTGTATATGCAAAAAGAAATGACACATAAGCACAATAAAAAAGATAAAAGACTCAAAGGAAACACTTGGTGCAGTCCTATGTATGATATAAGAAATTCTTATAATAAGAATTTTCTTATATTAGAAATCTATAGTAACCCTACTTTTTGTCCTCACCTTATTTGTGATTTCCTCCTACATATTTTTATTTACTCTACGAGCTCTTTAGGACCTACATAATCTTTCTTACTACTTGATCCTATATCATATATAATTTCCTTTATTTATTCCTCCAATATACAAAAGGGTGACGATGAATCTCCAAGGGGACGCTTTTATTGTTTCGTATTATATTATTACATGTTGAATTGTTTATGAATATGCATGTATAATCTTGCTTGCATGTTTCAACGTTTGTTTGTTGTGTAGTGGGCTAAGTCAGCTCGGTTAGTCAAGTGTACGTGGACTTTAGGGCAGAGTTTGACTTTATTTTAACGAATGAAGTCATCAAGCACTAATCCATGGGGTTCGCCTATTTAACAAGTAAAAAAATTCTAAATATTAAAGAACTTAAGAATAGTATATAATATTTTGTTTCTTCACTTAGCTTGACGCCTGTTGCTTTCATGTTAACATATTTGCACAAAATTAACTATATAACCCTGAATTTTGTGTATTTAAATGAAACAAATTTGAAAATGCCTTAACTCTTTAATAATGTTATTAAATAACGTTTGTAACTAATTAAATAACATCAATATGTTAAATTTATAACCAAGGTTTTTTTTTTATGAATCATATACATCTTTAACATAACAAAAGATAATTATATTTAAATCAATTAAGATTATCATAGATAACAAAACTTTTCATTTAAGTATTAAACGAAGCTACATATTTTGTATTCGAATTTGAAACTCCTGTTAACTTGAAACAATCTCGTAGTTGATCCACACACTATAAATTATAATCAAAATTATGATACATTATCATTATTAATTATCCACTTTTTTCTAATACCTATTTCTTATATATCTCTTTCTCTTATACTCACTCTTCAATACTCCCACCCTGATTTCTTGTTGGCATTTATTGAAAGGAAGGAAAAGAAAGACAAAGAATTTGGCGGTGTTCATGCATGTGTTATTTTTGTTTGCCCCGAGTGATGATCTAAACTATATTAAAGTTCTTCCAATGCTTCATTCATGCATTGCCTTACTCTTGCCATCTTCTGCCGCAAGTTAGGTGTTGCATGAAGCACGCTGTTAAGTTATTACAGGAAGCAACTTGTCCTAGATACAGTTTGTGGCTAACGTATACCATACCTCACAACTATATTAATTTTGATAAACACCTCGGAGTCATTTAGGTACTCAATTATTGTCAATTATGTCATCCTTCTTCAGAATATTGATTTGTCTATTCATTAATAATTTGAAAACTTATCAAGCATGGTACTGCTCATCGTTTAATTTTTTTTAAAACAAAAGTTGAATATTTACATATGTACATACATCATTTCTTAAATAATTCTCACAGATAAGAATTGCTTGAAAAAAAAATAGATTGAGGGTAAATAATTGATATGTGAAAGTATATCTCTTTACATCCATTTTATTCACAAAAACACATTAGAGCGAAAGACTCCGTTTGAAAAAATTTCTACATATACATTTATACTGGAAGAAAATAAGATATGATGAATTGAGTTTTTCTTATAAGTTAAAGTAAACTTATACACTTTAACTTTTATAGAAATCCTCTTATCTAACTTTTTTAAAAGCTATGGTGATAAGTTGATTTTAACTCATCAGAAAATTTTAATTTACTTTATCATTTTTTTCCTATAAGTGCTCAAGAATAAATTTATCCAAATAGAACCAAATTCTGAACGGATATTAATTTATAAAACTAAGTTCTCAACTTTTTACTATAATTGTGAATTTAGTGATTATTGTGATCTTTTAAATATTATCATTTTTTTAAAATTTACTTTAGGGAATAAAAACAGGAATTCATTGAAATTATTAATAAGAATTAATTGTTCAAACTATGATTAATTTTATGCACATTTGTGATGAATTATTTAATTTTTAAAAAATAATACATGCACTGATGGTATAAATATTTTGTATTGTCATATAATCATGAATTGTTAAGTTTGTTATCAAGAAAATCTAGTTTGAACAAAATGTATGAATTATTATAAATTTATGATATTATTTTTAATTTCTACTTATAAAAAAAATAAGTTTGTTAATTTTTATAATAAATTCCTTATAAGTCATATAAGAATAACTTTTGATTAATTAATAGTGTAGGCCTAAGAAACTCATTTAAATCTTAAATATAAAAATATTTGCACTATTAATATAAATGTCTTTTATATACACATCCAATATGATTCAATTATTTTACCACATCGTTCTATTTATAAACATAGTGTAACAATGAAGTGAATTCTTGTTAAATGTCTGTAAAAAAGTTTTATGTCAACAATGTTATTATTTTATGTATTTTTGAACCAATGCTATAATTTTTACTTTGTTTTAAAAAAAATTCAAAGAAGTTGAATTAATCTAATTAATTTTTCCTTCCTGGTTTAAGAAATGTACTAAACCTGGTTTCTTTATCTATTTTTGAAATGCAAAAACCAAAAAATATGGAATATATTAGGCTCCTTAATTAATTTCATTATCGATGAAAAAATGTCTTTTGCTTTGCTCAATAAACGTCTTGTCAAACTTAAACTATTTATTTTGTTGGCTGAAAAATCCAAGCATACCCGTGTAGGAAATAGACCTTTGCGGGTTTGTGTTCCCATCTACCAAACTGATAAAACATCAAACAGGTTGAGTGCATCCCACGTGGGTTAATACCCTGTTAAACACATAGGCAATACGTCATTCATATGCAATATTATTCTATTCATTTTGAACGTTCTTTAATTTTATTTCTTCTAGTTTTTTCAAATTTCTTGAATTTTCTCGTTCTCTCCTTGGATTTGTTAAGTTCGGTAGTCATTTAAAGTCATTAATGGTAAGTAAAACCTTACTAACCCGAAAAGAAGATGTCAAAATTAGGTACCCAATGTTTACAAAAGCCTTGTAATGTTAGTTTCCCTAACAGAGACTAAATGGTATTTACTTATTAATTTAATGTCGTGTCATGTCATTTTCATGCAGGTAGACTTATTGGACTGAAATATATACGCTTGCATGGGAATAGTTTTGGCGTAGGCTAAATGTGATTTTTTTTTTTATATTTAAAAAAACTTATTTTAATATTTTACGTATTTAAACTAATTTAAAATAATTTTTCAGTACATTAAAAGTTAATGTTATTAATAATATAAAGATATAGAGGGTTAAAAATTGTTACCAAATGTGTAAGCTTTTCAGCTCTTCCTTTTCCTTCTCTTCTTCTCACTTCAGTGAAGGTAGAGAACGGCTTTGACGACATGGTAGTAATTAACGTCACTCTTTTGCATCGATTTCAAGATAGAGTTTTGTAGATTTGAATTTTAAATATCTGGGTTGTCGTGATGATCTAAGGAACCATGGTGCTCTTTTCTGAGCTTCTTCAACGTTAAATGCTTAAAATGTGAAATGAATTTAGAATTGTGATGTTGGGTGAGCCATTTGAGTATGTTTTCAAGTTTCTGTGCTGGTTTCTCAAGTCAAGAATTGGGAAGTAACACATTCAATAATTTTTGGTATTTTTTTTTAATTTGCTTTCTCAACCATTCGTGTTTCAGGAAATTGGAGGATCTGTTGGTGCAACTTTTGCAACAACATTTTTGTTTTGAATTTTTTAAGTTTGAAGCATGGATATGATTTTGAACTTCCAAATGCGTGTTTGAGTGAGAGCAAGCGGAGGGATAAAAAGAGAAGGAGGAGGAGAAAAAACTAATAAACTTACATTTTTTTTTCTGTACTTTTTAGTTACCAATATCTTTATATTATTTCTGACGCGCTTTAATTTTAAATGGATACATAAATCATTTCGAATTTGTAACTACTAAAGGATATTACCCTTTATTTGCTTATATTCCTAAATTTTGAAAACTTAAAATATAAGAATACCAAAATTTATTATGCAGAAACTAAAACATGAATAAAACTTATACAAAACTTTTGACTCTTGCGTATCGTACAAAACATACAAACGTCTTCTTCGATAATTAACTTTATGCTCCAAGCTTCTCCCTTAAGCAAATCCATCTGCTTAACCTGAAAAATATAAAATTAAAATTGATGAAACATAATGTTTTAGTAAGTACTATAAAGACTTTATTTTAGGCTAACTCTCTAATCTAAAGATTATTTTCTTACTCGCATGACTTCTTCTTTTCTTGATACTCATACTTATAACTATAATCTCATCATTTAATCATTTTTTCTCCTTTGATCATACCTTAACCTTTATTTGGACATCTAGAGTTGATCACCTTTGTCAAATCTAAGGCCATTAGTGCACTAAGGCACCTAAACATCATTCTTTTACTCTTAACCACTCATTAAGTCCCACTTTACCATTACATTGGATGGAAATGTGCGTACCTAAGACTCCAATTTCTCTAGTTAAGATAGAACAATCACACACCAATTAATCTATATATTTGGTGGTAAGTTTTACTATGATTCTTGATTTTTCTTTAACTTTTGAAGCCTATTTTAAATTTCTTTCTTTATCTTTAGCTTCTCTTTGAATTTACATATTTTTATATTCTGCGGGAATTTACATATTTTGTTTACATTATCCAATTAATTTCTTTTCAAGTAATTAATATTACTTTTCGGTTAGTTCATTGTTTTTACTTTTAACTTTTCAATTATGTTCATTCGTTTTCTTTTACTGATTTCATCATGCTTAGCATTTTTTTTACAGGCAAAACAAATATTATTATAAAAGATCAATACTGTAACAAGGTGTATCAGATTGAGCATAAAAACAAACTTTTTCTCGTATAGTAAATAGTGATTGAGAAATAGGTGATTGAGAAATAGACGCTGCATGGCTGAGTCCTGTTTGTGCTTTCGAGTTTTCTTTAAGGAAAAGTAACTTTGGTTGGGCATGGAACTCAGATATTTGCTGTGTTTAAGCCTACCAGTTAATATAATACAGTAACGTTCGAAAGAAATGAAAAATGCGTTGAAAACGACATGAATTAAAGGGTATAAGAAAATATTTCTTATTAATGTGTTTAAACTTAAAAATATAATTTTAAATAACTTTTTTATATATGTCTTTTTTTAATAAGTATATATGATTTGTTTTTTAAAATAAACAAAAAAATATTTTTTAAGAAGAAAAATTTTAGATAAACACATTAAAAATATTTTTTATTAAAATAAATACTTATTTCAACTAATAAATTTAAATAAATCTATCCATTATTCTTATTTAAAGAGAAGCTAATAAACGTGCTTTAAAATGAAAGTCTATACTGTACAAAGGAAGGAAAGGTCTGTCATTTTGTCCTTTCGCTAGTTTCCAAAAAACAAAAGTTAAGTTTCTCTCACATGAACTCTCGGAAAATTATATAGGGATATAGGTAGTTTATATCTAATATAATTTTTAATTCAACTCCCTTAAACTTAATTGATTAGATTGGACCGTGTTTATCTTTGATTTTTAAGGATGTGTTTGCGTCTGAGTTGCTTTCAGCACAATTGATATTAAAAAAAAAAAAACTTCCATCACATTTTTTGCTTTAATGTCTTGGAAGTACAATTTTTCATTGAATGTGATTTCAACGCTTAACCAAAGATAAACTTAGTAGTTTAACTTGACATGATCTTAATTGAGTTAAATTAGATCATCAGATTAAGTAATTAAAAAAATATTGTCATCTCTTTGATTTTTAACAAAGAGACCCTCAAAATCAGTAATTCAATATTGTTTTATTACTTCTTAATTCTTATAAACTGATAGTTAGTATTCATTGTTTGAATATTTTGCAACACATAGTTAGTATTAAATAAAATCATTAAAACTGTGGTAAAACTTATAATTATTAGATTGAATTAATCTCTAAAACCCAAATAAACTATTGTGGCTAACGAGTGAATAAGGGTGAGAATTTAGAGTTTTTCTTTTACTTTTTTTTTTTCTTACTCACAATATTTCACATACGATATATAAAGATAATTAGACAAATATTACTTCTAATTATATGTTTATTATATAGTCTGGTTGAATTGAGTTTGATGAAGTTTAAAACTCATGATTATGTTATCTAATTTAATTTTAATTGGGTGTACTAAGAAAAATTCAATCCAACTTAATGACTCAATCCAACTCACAAAAATATAATTGAGTTAAATTTAACACAACCCACTTATGCCCCTAAAATTATATTTTCCGTTTCATTTTTATAAAACTCAATTAACTATTCCATCTAAACACAAATATAAGCAACTTATCTAATTTTATACTAATTAAAAATATTAGTTAAACTCACTTAATTTTCTTGATTTCATACCAAATTAAATAAAATTTCTAAACTACTCTTAATCTTATTTATTAGAGATTGTGCTCAAATTTAAATTGTAAATAATCTTATAAGTTGTCTGAGTGTTTTACCAAACATATTCAAATTGAATTAGTTAAATTTAATTTAATTATATTTTTCTCCATCAAATTTAGGATATTTTATTTCTTTTTTCCTTATATCTAAGTCTAGAGGGAGTAATGAAATTAGTTAGATTAATTAGTTGCATTAAAGTTGTATTAATTTTTACATATATATATATATATATATATATATAGTTTTAATTAGTATATATAAAAGTAAAAATAAGAATAATTATGTCATTTCTCTCTCTCTCATTTTAAGGCTAAAATTATAATATTATATATTTTTTATCCAGAAAAGGAAACATTTTCTAGCTAATTTTAAGGAAAAAAGTGTAATTGTAGAATTTTTTTTAAACAAAATTATTTACTAAAAAATTACCTCACTTTTTTATATCAAAAACATTATCTCACTTATTTATAAATAAATAATATTTTTACATTATAATTATAAAATTATTTATCAGTAAATATAATATCCTATTTAGTTCAATAATTTTTTTATTAAATAAATAATTATATATATATATATATATATATATATATAACGTAAAATAAATATCAGTATACTAGTTAAACGTAAAACGAAATTAGTATATTAGGATATTAGTTACACGTTAATTTATCTTCCTTGCATCTTCAATTTGACAGCTTCTTAATAATGAATAAAATATTATATGAATATTAATAAAAAATATAATATCATATAACTAAAATCATATCTTTTTTTCTTTTCACGTTAATAAAAAATTTTACTGGCAGCTTCTTAAGATTTTGTCTCGTTAATTTATTTTTGTTTGTTTGCATGTTAATGATGAATATAAGATTTTATAACTAATATTATAAAACAAAAATTATATCTTTTATTTTTCTTTGCACATTAATGAATTTAAGATTTTATAATAATTATAATTTTTTCTACCATTAGAATATTAGGATAATAGTTACTACACGTTACTCTCTCTTTTTACTTACATTTAATATTTGGTTGTCACATTATATTATCCATCTATATAAATAAATATATCTATCTATCTATATATATATATATATATATATATATATATATATATATATATATATATATATA
>CM023955.1:35627177-35665525 GCA_013407115.1 Glycine latifolia
AGATTTGCTTGAAACTTTTACGAACATTAAATCAAAACTTAAACTCTATAATATAATATAGGTTGATTTAAATCAATTCTATCAAATATTATTGGAACATTAAATAGCTCAATTAGTATTTTTTATTATATAATTTATACATATTTTTTTTATATAACTACCGAATAGAACATCCTAAACTCTCTATTTATATAATATAATTTATGCACATATTTAAAATATTTATTTTTATATGTATTAATAACATTTATTATTAGTATTATTAGTATCTTTCTTTACACGATTTGATTTAATGAATTTTATAATAATAATTTCAAACTGAGAAAAAATAACTGTTATAAACACAAATATATTAGAAGGGGCATAAGTAAGTCCCTTTCGGTTGAGTTTAATTATACTCATGATCCAATACAATTAAATACAAATTATTGATTTTGGTCCATTTTCTATAATAAAAAAATAAATTCAACCCAAACCTACTTGTTAGTAAATGATTTGGGTTGGGTGAATGGATCAAAATATTTAATTTTGTTTGTTCTTTGTTAAAATACAATATTTTTTATAAGCTAAATTTTTTATTAAATGAATCAAACACAACAATTTTTTGTTAGATCTTTATTAAAAAGAAAATTGTGATGTTGTGACACCTCACTTTACTCCATTGGCTCCTATTTATTTATCTATCCATGGAGGATGAGAAATTAAGTATACCATATTTAAGATAAGAAGTTTCAATAAGCATAATAATAAAGATGAGTTTCAAACACATTTTTCTATCAAAATTAATGAGACATTACGATGTCTACTCTTTGTAAATAGATTTGATATATTTTTAGAAGTCCATCTGAACTGACTTCAATAAATAAAACTCTTGTTGCTTTGATCCTGAGAGTAAGAGATGTGTTGATACTTACTCAAATCAGGTCAATAAGTCTATGAATCAATAATTAATAATATTAGATTTTTAAAAAAAATTTAAAATATATATTATATATTACATACATTAATAATAATAACAATAATTTAATACAAATTAACAGATCAAGGAATTGGATTAACGGGTTAGCAAGTTCATATATTAAAATCTATGATCTAATCCAAAACTCATCGGGTTTTACTGGTTCAATTTGGGTTTGATCCAAACATAAAAATTATTTAACCCAAACTGGTTTGATTAATTTGGATCAATTCATATTTACATATGACCTGTACCCACTTACATCTCTATGTATTAGGTGTCATATTTATGTGTATATATATATATATATATATATATATATAGAGAGAGAGAGAGAGAGAGAGAGAGAGAGAGAGAGAGAGAGAGAGAGAGAGAGAGAGAGAGGTATATAAAAGGAAATCTAAAAAATTGATTTAATAAAAAATATTTTTAAAATATTACCATGTTTATTAAATAGGATAAAAGAAAAATAATAAATTAAGAAATAATGTAGTCAAATAAATTTATAATGTCTTAAAATAAAAAAAATGTATGCTTATATAAAATGATAAAGTGGTCATTGTTTTTAAAATTATCTATTTAACTATTATTTTTCAGATTTTTATTCCTAAATGAATAATTAAAAGATTATTAAAACTTAGTACATATATAATAATAACATTATTTTTGAAAATATATTTTTACTTTTACTTATTTATGCTTAATTTTTAAAGTATAGGGTAAAATTTCATTAATAACTCATAATAATAATAATATTTATTATATAACTTATGCAAATATTTAAATTAATTTACGCACCACACCCCCCCCCCCCCCCATCCCATAGACACGTAAATCTAACAAATTTTACAAAAAATATATTTTCATGACAAACAAAAATCAAAACATCTAAATTCTTACAAATTATAATTATTCTCGATGCATTTTCATAAATTGTATAAGAGAAATTAGGTATCTTGTTGCGGTTGAAATTAAAAAGGTAAAGTGGATAAAATTAGAACTAATTTATTTTTCTGTGAGTAAAAATAATATCAATATATTTGTTTTTGGATAAAATTAGTACTATTTATTTTCTCTTTTATCTTTTTATAATTTTTTGCATTTATTTTTAAAATAATTAACTTATGGACAGCAATACTTATTTTTTTTGGGATAAGAAAATAATACTTAGCATATTAAGTAAAACAAAATTACTTTGTGAGGAAAATTGTTCTCATTGTCCCCCATAAACAACCTTTATATAATTGTGTTGAACTAATCCATATTTTGAGGTTAAGTAATTAAGAGACTCTTAGATATTTATGTTTAAATTTAATGTATACAACATTTATGTAATTATGTTTAAATTTCTTTTAATATCAAAATATCTTTTTTTTTTTTTAATTTGAAAGTATAAACATAATACTTGTTAAAGTATTATGTATAATCTATGTTTATATCCATTCATTATAAGTGTATCTATATGAAGACAAATTCATTTAAATAATTTTTTTAATAGTAATTACTTTTTTTATGTGAAGAGACTCTTACACTTTTTGTGATTTTGCATATTTCAAAATGTTACTCAATTATTTATTTTCATTAAATAAGATCAATTACATTTTAGATAAAATTATGTCATTAATTGGATACAAAAAATAATTTATCAGACTCTTTCACAATTGTTTGTCTATTTTCACATTTGGAATAATCATATTAAGTGAATAACACATGTTAAACATACATTTCAATGTTATTATATATATTTATGCATAAGTAAATACTAAACTTACGCTAGTAGTTTTATTGTGGTTTTGCATATTTCAATTTTTTTGCTAAATATTTTTCAATATTTAATTTCATTAAATAAAAATAAATATATTTAAGATAAAATTGTGACCTCAATTTGATAAAAAAGAGAGTAAAAGTTGTCTTTATTTTGATAGATCGCTATGCTAAGTTACTATTAAATAAAAAAATTAAATAAAGATACTTAAATTATGTTTATCCTGTGTATCAAACATGTCAAAAATCTATTTAATTATTATAATAGTAGAAGGAACGTTAATAACAAATGAAAAAGACAATAATTAATAACAAGAAGTACACTAATTGTAATTTCAAATGCCAATTTGATGTTTTATTATTAACTGTAGAGTACAAAATCACATTTTTATTTGAAATTCCAATCAGTGACAAGGCGGATTCAAGATATGTTCGGAGAAAATGAAAAAGAATTAGATTTCAATTTCTAATTGTCTCTGCCACAATTCATTATTGTTCATCACCACTAGTGCCATTTCCTTAGGTAGATAAATGAAATGATATATATGCTGTCTTTTTTTATTTAATGTTGTTGAAGCTACTCTTATATTATTTTTTAATTGTAACATGTCAAAATTATGTCTTTTGTGACCTATTTAAATGCTTAAACATGTTAAACTAGATAAATGTTGGCTATTTTAAAAAAAACTATTATCATTAAAAGTCAGTTGTTTTAACAAGTTTAAGAAATTTTTTAGATTATATAAGTTAGACAAAGGTCATCATAAATCTTAAAACATATCAATATCAAATAAATAAATCAAACTCAAATTTTATGTCCAGAAACTAGAAAAAGAAACCAAATTTATTTGGAGTTAATAAAGTTTGTTAGGTTCAGTTTGTTTTGAGTTTTCTTTTCTTTTTAGAGGAAAAAACTTCTTAAAAATATTTTTTACGTTAGAGTTTGTTGGATACAGTTTTCTTTCTAAACGAAAACTTGAATATTTTTCAAAGTTAAATTATACTTTTGCTCTTTTATCTTATTGTTAAGATTTATTTTGGTCTTTCATATATTTTTAATGTTTTGAATTATGGGACATAATTTTGAATCCTTTTTTTAACGAATTGAAGACATAAAACTTGTTCCATTAAATTCATTTAGATGAAAGTTATGGAACCCAATAATGTTAAAAAAAAAAGAACAATAAATATAATAAGAATCATGTGAAAAATGAGTCTTATAAATAAAAATAAATCTAAAACTAGATTTTAATTTTTTTTTGCTCATTAAATCATGTTTATGATTCTTTTTAGTTTGAATATGAATTGTGTTTTATAATTTTATGTCGGCAAATCTAATTGAGTAAGTTTTATATCTTAAATCAATAAAAAATGCTGTAAAAATCAATAAAATAATGTTCAAAATCTTGTCTCAAAATATTAATAAAAAACACTATTTTGAAAGGACCAAAATTGACCCAAATTTAAAAGATAAAATACCAAAATATTTTTTGTAAAAAACAATAAACTAAAATGAATCTTAAAGATAAGATAAAGGACCAAAATTATAATTTAGCTTTTTTAATAGGAACTTATAAAAAAAATTAATAAAGAAACTAAAAAAAAGTAATTATATGAGTTGTTTATTTCTTCTTTTTAACAAATTACCCAAAATAATTCATTTAAAAGTATCTTTTAATTTTAAATAATTATAAAATAATCAAACAGTTTAATTTTAAATTTAATTATTATTTTTAAACTTAGAATTAAAAAAAATCAAGCCTATACTTTAATTTGAACAGCCGTTTTCATCCCTCTAAATCATGAAGCGCAACGTAATTTCAAAATTTTCTTATAAACGATGCCATAAAATATATTTTATGATACTTTTCAATTTTTTTTGAAGGATACTTGTCAATTTTTTATAATAATCATAATGTGTGAATATGGATGAGTTGAATAAATCTGAGATTAATATTAATATATATGACTTCCATAATGTTGCGGTATCTAGTTATATGCTGCACTGAGATAGTGTTGGCATGGGAGTGGCAGAAACATTACTCACCATATTGCTCAATTTGTTTAAATTTATTCTTTGATAAAAAAATACTTATTTTAAGAAAATAAGTAATTTTCTATTTTTATTATATGTTTGTCTAAATTATTTAGTTAAAAAATAGTTTTATTTATTTATTTATTTATTTTAAGAAACAAATCTTATTTGTTTATTAAATAAGTGCTTTTATAATAAATACTTTATTTTAAATTTTTTTTATCCAGAAATAAAATCCTCACATTGACAACTAAAATCAAACCAACAAATTATCACATAATGAAAATCAAATTCACTTTTTTTTTTAATATGACTTTATTTTTTATAAAAAAATTAACTTTATTGATTAAAATTACTTATTTAAAGTTAAACAAATTGACCCATTATATGAGTCAAAAGCAGCCATAGAATTTGGCTACACTGACCTACATACGGAATTCGAGAATAGACCGATTCCTACAATTTTCCTTTCGTTAATAACTCTCTTTAAATTCTCTTAGTGACAAAAATTTCAAAAAGCATGAAAAAACCATCTAGATTACACAGAACCCTCTTTTTATTGGCAACTGGATTATATTTATATAATTTTATGTATTTAATTGTCTTGTAGAATCGATTTGAGATAGTGGCAATCAAGAAGCATGAAAAAATGGAACATTTCACTTTTCGTTTCGTAGGGGTATAACATTTTTCCGAATAGTTCATTTATTTCTAATTTTGAAAAATTGAGCCTCTGCAAATTTTATTTGTTGATTTGGTGCTTTTATACGAAAAAGTCAAATTAAAACAACTCAAAATTCAACCAAAAAAAGATTAACGTAAATTAAAATTGTCAAATTGAAAATAAGATTATTGAGTATCTAATTTAAGGCGTCAAAAGAAAACAAAATAGGAAAACCTATGTGACCAAGGCACTAATTAATTAATTAGTAAATTATACTGCGCTAGCAATACGTAATCTCCGTCATTTGGGGTTGAAAATTTTAGTACTATATGGTAATATATCATCATGATATCACTAATCAATAGTGTTATATATATGGTGGCTTAATCTTGAAGGTTTCAATTAAGTATACCACGCACTTTAACAGTCACACATTGAGATTCCACGAAATCAAAGAAAGAAGATTGATAATCAAGAGATACCGATGTAAACGGATCACCTACAGTTCAATGTTATGGCCGATATGTTTTTTTATTTCATATTTATACAATATTTTATTAAAGAAAATTAATGATCAAGATTTTATACATTTTTGTTGTTGTAAACTATTGAGAAACTTCGTTAGTTGGCCGGATACATAAATAAGATCAGTTTTGTTGTTAAAGGGAGATAGTTCGTGAATCAACCATCAAATGGGTATATATGGAGAAAAATATTTAGAAGATTTCATATATATATATATATATATATATATATATATATATATTAGTGTTTTTTTTTTGTTATACAATGATAACAATAATATTTAAACTTAAGATGCCATACAAATTTCCTAAACTCCCGAAAAAGGACGAAATAATCTATATTACATAAAACCATTTCCTAAAACCTTATGTTGTATTTGAAGTGTTTTCTTATATTAACTACACTAAAATTATATCAAAACATTTCTCTTAAGTTTTACGAGCCGCTTCAAATAATTTTCACTTATTTTTATTAGATAAAAAAACTTGTTTAATTGTTCAGTAAATAAGTTTTTTAAATAATTTTTTATATAGTTTAAAATGTTACTTAAAATATCATTTTTTTAAATGCTATTACCTTTGTATATTTCATGTCCTTTTTACCCTTAAAATATTTGTTGTTTTTTTATTATCTCTTTAAATTAAATAAGATTTTTGAATAATTTTATATTAGATGGTTTATTTTAACTATTATATTAATTAACATAATAAAAATATAATGTCGTGATTTTTTAACTTTATTTTAAATTTGATTAAAATATATTAAGAAATAGTATAAGATAAATAGTAGAATACTCAATATGAAAAAAATTATAATAATTAAAACTAAAAACACAGAAAATAATTTATCTATAAATAAAAATTACAAGAGTTTAAAATTAATTAAAAAAACTAAAATTATAAAACCCCAAATCATATTTTTATCCGTAAAATAAATTAAAATTTATATAAATATGTTTATTTTTGTCATTTTATATTTTTCAGCTACTTCAACAATTAATTTTATTGAACATTGATGATTTAATAAGTTAGCTTAATAGTTTTTAGCTAATTTTTTAATC
The DNA here is from genome assembly GCA_013407115.1 of Glycine latifolia. Classification (NCBI taxonomy): domain Eukaryota; kingdom Viridiplantae; phylum Streptophyta; class Magnoliopsida; order Fabales; family Fabaceae; genus Glycine; species Glycine latifolia. The sequence continues at coordinate 35,634,184 of CM023955.1, forward strand.
AGTTTTGTCAAACATAGATTATGTTCAGTAAGATATTTAAACTAATTTCTAATTTTTTTTACTAGTTGAAAAATTTGTTTGACCGTTGGATAAATAAGCTTTTTTAGTAGTTTATAGTGATTTTTAAAATGCTACTTGAGGTAGCATTTTTTAAAACACTAGCTTCTAACTCTTAATTTTTTATATTTTTTTCAATTTTTATCCTCAATATATATATTCAATTTTCTTATTATTATTTAAATAAATTCTTATCTTATTATTTTTATATCATTTTATTCTTTTCAACTATTTTAAAAGCTAATTTTACTGAATATTTATAATTTATAAACTTGTTTCTCAGCTTCCAAGTTTCAACTACTAGTTAATTTTTCAATTTTTAACTAATTTTTCAACTAATTTTGCCGAACAAAATCATAACCTATATTTCCACACTAAACAATATTGAAATACCACTCAGACAAACCTTTTATCATATGATTCATAAAATGAATATCAATATCATTATAATGTCTGGATTTTTCTTATTTGATGGAGCAATTGGATTCTTTATTTATGGATTGTACTAATTATATAAAATATCAAAATTACTAATTCAAATGCAAAAATTGAATATTAGTTGAAAAAGAATTACAATTTTTATATTTTGATTGACTTGTGATGGATTAGATCATTTATGAAATGCTTGTCAATAGGTTCATACTTTCATATGATGTGGATATAAGAAAATTTTGTCTTATTTTTCTTTTTATCTCTTGATCATGGTAGAGCATATAAATTTATGCATGTAAATGTTCTAATTTTTCTCATAAGAACCTAAATAAGCATTTATTTATAATTGTATTATATAAACCTTAATTTGTATTATTGAACATCACCTCTTGGCATTAAAACTTTAAGAGCAAAAGAGTTTTGATGAAAATAAACTCAAAGACCAAAAGATTTCAAGCAAAGAAGGTTTAAAGCAAAAATAATAATTGAAGAAGCCCAAGAGAAGAGCCTCTATGAAGACAAGTGTTCAATATAGTTAAGTCTGGCTCAAGGGGTACAAAGGTAAAGCTAAAATCAATCATTAATTACTTCAATAAAAACTCATTCATTAATAAAAATAAAAACTACATTTACAGCGGGAATCGAGTTTAATCAAGTCCTTACTAACAAAATTGATTTCCACACTTAACTCGTGTCATTCTCACACCGTTCTTAAAAATTATTTGAATCATATTAATTTTATGATTATTTGTTGAATTATTTTTATTATTATTTAATTATATGACCTAATTTAAATGAAATTTCAAATATATATAATTAGTTTTAAATTGAAGATATAATTTGTATCATGTTTCATAATTATGCAAGTGAAAGATGTATAAATCCAATTTATTTTTGTATAAATAGAAAAATTAATATTTAAGAAAATTATAAAGAAAAAATAAAATAATATTATTAATAAAGTATTTAATTTTCAAAAAAATAGTTTAAAACAATATAATTCTAATAATGTTTATTTCATTTAATTTTACTTTTTGGAAAAAAATGGAAAAATTGAGTTTAAACAATATCATCAAACCTTTACTATTTTCTTATAATACAAAATTTAAAAATTATTATCCTATTTTTTTAAGAATATAAGTTATTAGACATAAATTCAAATTTAAAAAATATTACATATGTTTTTTTTTATATTATTTGATATTTATCAATTAGTTTTACCAAATACTTTTAATTAAATCAATTAGCTTCTAGTTTTTCAGCTCCTAACTTATAGTTTAGTGAGGATAAAATTGAGAAACAATAATAATAACTTTTAAGCTAGCTTATTTTCTATAAGCTATCTCAAGATAAGTTACTAATTAAAGTAGCTTAAAAATAAACTACTAGAATAAATATACTAAATAAGTTTATTTTAATCAAAGTAGTTTATAAGCTCCTCAAAGTTCTTGTTAAACATAACCAAACTTTCAGTTAGCTTTTAACAAGCTTTTTTCACATTCTATTGTATATTATAGTATAGGAAATTGAAAAAAATTACAGAAAATTAATTAGTTTTACCCAACATAATTTATATGTGCCTTATGTGTTGATCTTTGATTATTATTTATTAATTAGAGTAATCAAACACGTAGTCTACTCTTTTATTTTATAATTTTCTAAATAAAACAATGTGCCATGTATAGATATGTAGAATGAAACAAAGTGCCATGTATAGACCTTAACCACAAATTTTTTTCACTACCAAATTAATAGAGTATATCTTACAACTCTCTCAAAAGGAAGAAGAAAAGGGAACACTTCATTTTTTATTTATTAAGATAATATATTTTAAGACTCCAATGAACATATATAATAGGACAATCATTATACTTTTTTTTTAATTTTACCAAAGGACATTCATCATACTTAAATATGGAAAAATATTCTTATAAAAAAATATAGAAAAATATTGATATCTTAAATTTAACGTCTCTAAATAAGAGATTTATTTTAAAGAGAAAAGTGAAGAGTTATACTTATAGTTTAGACGAGAAAATCAAGAAAATAAATTTCAGTAACTTACAATTCATTAAAAATGTGCTTAAATTTAATACAATATCTACTGTTAATTAATTAATTAATAGCTATAATTATTTACTTTTTTAAGTAAATCACTTACTTTTAAGGAGTTAAATCCTAAAACCTCATAACTGCAAATCTAATTAGAGAGAAAACTTAAATAATTAATGTGAAACTCATTAAATTAAAAATATATACATAAGCAATCGAGTTATTTGCTCCTTAAGGATAGACTATTATCTTATTACATTAGATTTTTTTTACATCTTAATTTTTATTATGATATATAGAAAAAATAACCCGCATATGGGAAGTGCAAAGCAATATGAATCCAAAATTAAATTTTGGCTCTCCAAAAATGACAACTTTTGGAAGAAAATCAGCCATTTCAAAATTATGATATTCGTTTTCTATCAATATCTTCAATTAATTGGGCAGATATCTTAGGATTTTCCTTATAACAAAAAGATAAAAGTAGAATAGTAGCAACACAAATATAGAAAAAAAATAGAACTAGAGCATAATGGAAAAGAAGGATAGAAAGAATTTTAAAGCAAATCTAGAAATATTGGATTGAGAATTAATGCCAATTTTGAACTTAAGGAAGAAAGAAAGAAAGAATATGGGTCGAGTTCATTATTAGCATTAAATTTTATACATAATTAGACACCAAGTGCTACACCATTTTAATATGCATGCTTCATCGATTTCAATAAATTCTCTCTTATATAAACATGACTACATTTGTATATTGCCCCCAACAAAAGAGCAATACTATATTTGTAGAATAGGTAAATTATTAACCAACATCGATTAATTAGTGGAAGTTAATTATAAATTTATAATCTAAAAAAACAAACTTCACGGTTAATCACATGAGTTCAAATCAGAGTCATAAATTTAGAGAGAACTTTACTTAACTACCTTTAACTTTGTAGAAATATTCAGCCAAAAAAAACTGATTAAAATTTAATTTATAGAAAACTTTTTTAAAGGTCAACCATATTATAGTTGGGTCTGTTAGAACTTAGGAGAATGTTGACATCATAAAGAAGGCAAGTGATATCAATTTTCTGAAAGTTGGTGGCCCTGATCTCAATTCCATATGTAGTCTAACGCGTATAGTAGTAAACCTCCAAAAAAAGAAAACAGACAAAGCTCAAATCCTAAGTCATTTGTGTAAATACAAATTTAAAAATTACCAAGTTAAGGAGATTTTATTTTAAATAAGTAGCAGATATTTATTTATTAGAACACCTGGATGATTGATATTATATTAAAATACACTCTAGATTTCATTCTATTTATTGCATAGCATCTCAACATATATACTAACCTGTGGCATGACCCTTGTGGGTTCATATCATTGAGAGCTAGCATTCCCTTTCTGCACCAGCTAGTATATATAGGCAGAGGGAGACACATGAGGGAGTTATAATTGAAGTGATAGTTTGAGAGAGAAAACTAGGCTATTGACAGTGGAAGAGTGCATATATATAATAACACAAAGGACCAAAGGGGTTGTGAATTGTGATAAGAGATTATTATCATGGGGAAAGGAAGAGCACCATGCTGTGATAAGACTCAAGTGAAGAGAGGTCCTTGGAGCCCTGCAGAAGACCTTAAGCTCATAGCCTTCATTCAGAAATATGGCCATGAAAACTGGCGTGCTCTCCCAAAACAAGCAGGTAATTAACATTACATCCCTTCTCAGGTGATGTGTGTGTGCGTGCGTGCATGTGTGTTTGATTCCAGAAATGTCTTGTCTTGATATGGTAGTCTTTTAAGAAGAGACATTAGTTTCAAGTTTCAACCTCTTTTTGTGTTTGATCTCATTCATTCATTTGTATAATTCCAAATAATTGAAATTTTCATCTTTTATTCTTTAATTTGCATTATTGTTTGTATAACCATGGAAATTTTGCATCTGCATTATTGCCTCTATGGTAACCTGCACTTTGTGATGATAAAGTTTCTGCATTTGCATTGTTTCACCCACTTTGTCTCATTAAACGGCAGTTCTCTGCTAGCTGCTCTGTACAAATTAAATAAATTGATTAATTCACAATAGTTTGGCAGAAATTGGTGGGGAAATTATTTGGTACACAGTCTACAATTATTATGATCTCAACTAAGTTTTATGATACATAAATAAATATTATTAATTCTTTTTCATTAATTAAAAAATTAAATACATGTCACATAGATATTAATCAGTACTATACACACAAAATGATCCGAAAGTATCTAATAACTTTTGGAATCGGAAACATTTGGCTTCCCTCACATTGGTAAGATATTGGAGACATTGGTCTCTTATCTGTAATTGTGGGCCCTCCTTTTACCTACAATTTTAATGAAAACATGACACATTTTAAACAACTCAATTCTGATAATGCATGTCCACCAACCATTAATGTGGCCCAGCCATCATGATTTATATGCTATATATGGAAAATTACAATTACTACCTCACATGAAACTCTGACATAAGGGTATTAGATTCCATTATGCCAGTTAAAATCTTCAATTCCTGGTCCTTAAAAGAAATGCACTACGTTCCAAATTTGATGTTTCCTGCATTGGATTACCCTGAAGTAGCCATTCAGGCTTTGGTGTCTATAATGATTTCACTTTGTTCATTGGTTTCAATTGGTCTCAGAATTAGGAGAAAGGGCAAATCAAAATTAAATTAAAAATAGACATCTGGGCATAGAGAAATAAGGAAATAAACAAGTACCACCTTCCTATACCATATACACTATGTGCACAATAGCAATATAAATATTATTCAATACCATTCTAATTTTATTCGTGATTGGAAGAGGTTTTGATTATAAAAGAATATTGGAGAAATAAAAGAGTATGCAATCTTCATGCCTTCTAAAGCAAGATGTCAGAAAATTGAAGTATTATATATGACTTTGTTAATACTAGTATAGATTTTATCAAACTTTGCTCTCCCTTACACTTTATATTTGCATGTTATTAAGGGCTTCTGCGATGTGGGAAAAGTTGTCGTTTGAGATGGATCAATTATCTAAGGCCTGATGTGAAGAGAGGCAATTTTACACCAGAGGAAGAGGAAACCATAATAAGGCTACACAAGGCCTTAGGAAACAAGTAAGTTTTTTATGTCTCAAATCAAAAGATAAATTCTTGTTATGTTATTTTTGGTTTTGTTTCTTGATTTGTGTCATGAATTTATCTAATTTTATGGTTTGTACACAAATTGGTTTCAGGTGGTCAAAGATTGCATCACTTTTGCCTGGTAGGACTGACAATGAGATCAAGAATGTGTGGAACACCCACTTGAAGAAAAGATTGGCTCCAAAAAAAGTCTCGGAATCAAGTGCTGATGAATCCAAGCCAGAATCATCAATCACTTCCTCCTCTTCCTCATCATCTGAATCATTTTTCTCTAATGAGAGACCAAATTCACCAAAGACCACAACACCTAGTAACAATGAATTCAATGACCAAGCTGAGAAATTATCAGTGGAAGATAAAATGGACAAGGATTCAGAAAAACAAGTGTCCAATGAACTTGTTAACATCACTGAGGATCCAAAAGAGTCATCAGTTTCATTGTCTTCTGTTGAGTCAAACATTGTAAACACAAGCCAGATTGTTGAACACAAACCAGAAGAAGAACAATTGGCCTCTCCATTGCCCTACTTAGGACATTATGATGTTGGAAGCATATTAGAAGAGGTGAATAAACCAAACCACCTGATTGAAATTCCATGGGAGCCAGATTATGATTTTTGGAAGTTTTTAGATGATGATAATAGCCTTGGATCTTTTCAATCAAATGAAGTCCAATTAGGTGAGTTCCCAGCCATCCAAAACATCATCCTTGGAGAAGAGGGTGTTCATGATGCTGAAGCCAAGAAGTGGTCCCAAGATTTTGAAAATGAGTTTGGAGTAGTTGGTGGGATAAAGGAGTCAAACAAGGATCCTTTCCTACCAAAGAACTATGCCGTTGAGCCAGAAATGGACCACACACAAGCATTTGATTTTGATGACATTGAGATGGCAAGGCCAGAATCTGAATTAGACTTTGGTTATATCCAATTATGGCCCTCTTTGCCTCAAAATAATAATACTAGTCTTTAGTTTAATATACAAACGAGTAGTTGGAAAAACAAGTCTCATTTGAAAATCATGAAAATTGTAATTTTACTTGGTAGGTATACTGATTACTGACTATGGTAAATTAATCAATCAGATTAGGTCTCTTTGATGTATGATGGGTTTTATGTACTCCCCCCCAAAATCAAGTTAGGACAGGTTGTAGATCGAAGCACAAATATGCAGTGTAATGTATTGAATAAATTGTTGGTAAACAACAACTATCATACAGGTTGAAAGTGGGTAGGTGATATTCTCCACTTACTGCCACTAGTGTGACATTTTTTCTTTGTGTCCCCACACCTTTGAAGAAGAGAAACAAGCTTGCAAGTATAAGACTAGCTCTGTAGCACGTATATAGTTAGCCACAAATGTTGTATTTTACCAAGTCAATTTCCCATTGGTATCCGACTTTGAGTTAAGTGAACTCATTTTAAGGAAATAACTTACAGTATTTTTCTTCTTTTATTTTTTTTACTTACAAGCTTTGAACGAGACTTTATTCCTATTTAAGTGAAATTAACTTCTTAACAACCATTAGTTTTTACTCAAATTAATAGATTAAACATAGATGCAACTCCATAAGTATTGTTGGTACTTTTTTCTATTGAAGTTTTACCTCAGTAATTCATATAATAATGGATTTTATTAGTTAATGCGGACTATTGAGATAAAACTCCAATTTTGATAGAAGTACAATGACAACGCGTATACAAATAGCACTGCTAGAACTGTGCTTAAGTTTTGTCTTTGATTTTGTTTTTTTTTAAGCAAAAAGTAGTTGAATGAGAAGATGCTCTCAAAATTACTCAACAGGGCGCTAATAACATGTCAGGATTATTAGGAGAGACTCACCTAAAAATAGATTATTGCACAAACATTTTTATCCATTAATTTTTACTCATTTCAATTAAAACATGCAAATGAGAAGCCAAATCAAAAAAATAAAATCGAAAAAGAGAAAAATAATCTAACCCATAAATTGAAAGGAGAAAAAAAGAAGTGAATTGGTGGATGTCATGCATAGGACCAAATAATGATTGGGACAAGATCTTACCAAACTAGAGCTACCTAGTGCGGTCATCATTCGCTGCTTTCTCATTGAGTTCATTACAATTAGCCTACCAAATACCAGTGGGGGGATGTTGAATAAATTAATTCAGATGAGTATTATAATCAATCATGAGGGTGAGCAGTGAACTTCACTGAGTGAACAGTGTGAGGGGTTTGATTTGCCTTTACAAATCTTAGAAGTAAAGCGTTGATTTGATATCAAAGGTAGATGTTGATTTGATCATCTAATTAAGAAGCTATCGCCTATGACAGACTCTATTAGCATATGTTGTTGTTGTACCTTATCCCGGAGTTACCACCGACGTTGACTGCATACACATGTTGACGTAGTCACACATGGGAAATGGTTTACTTTGGATGCGGCTAAAGAACAAAATGTGTAGTATCTTTTTCTTATTAGTACAACATTTTATCCATGGAAAATTCTTGCTTATTTATGAGATCCTACCTGTATTACTGTATATATTGACACCAAGAATAAACACTACCCAATATTTCAATCAAATGAATTTCACCAATTTGTAATCAGTTATGAATACTTAAAAATTCATATGAAAAAAATGCTTAAGAGTATAAAATAATCAAATTAATTCATGTTACTATATGAACCATAATTGTGAGGAAGTATGTTATCAGGAGCTCGGTAATGACAGGGCACATTTGGTTCAGAATGTAAGGTAAAGTGTGATGATATTAGATATATTGTATAATATCTCATAAAGTTTTAATACTCTGAAGTATATGATATAAGATATAATATCTCATAAAATTTTAATATAAGATATGTTGTATTATTAAAGTAATATTATCTTATATTTAGTAATGATTAGAAATGATGAAACTTTTTTAAAAATGATTTAGTTAAAAAATAATTATGATATAAGAATCTATAACGTTGTAGGTAAAAAAAACCTAATAATTATTAACAATGTAGATTGACACAAGTAGTTAAAGATTTTTCTCAACTTGTTGCTATTAACTATCGACATGTTTGTGAGCTCTACTAGGGTTTTAGCAGGAGGTCTCAACGGGGCTACTTCAAGAAGATGGCATACTCAATAGGAGTAGGAAGAAAAATAAACATAAGGCTGAAGGTAATAATGATGTTGGGTCTATTTTGATAAACCACCCACCTTGTGGGACCATGCTCATGGAGTGGAGAGCTCTTATATCGAGAAATTAATTAGTCCAGATGGTCGTTTTATCGGTTGTGATGGTATTGAGAATGGTGAACTATGGTTAAAAATTGCCTAGATAAGCCCCCATAGGCCTCTAACGAGGAAAAGGAAATTTTTTTGGAAATCGATATACATGATGAAGAATATTTGGGTTTGTGTCAATAGTGGAAGGGGGCTTTCATAGTTAAATTGTTGGGGAAAAAGGTGAGCTTTCACATCATTGAGCACAAATTGGAATACTAGTGGGCCCTGAAAGGTCATATCAAGATTATTGACCTTCCTCATGGTTACTACTTGGTTCAATTTGAGAATGTTGATGATTATAAACATGTCTTCTTTGAGGGACCCTGGAAAATCACGGACCACTACCTTCGAGTTCAATGGTGGAGACCAGGGTTTTCCATGGATACGAACATAGGAAAAAGGGTCGTCATCTGGGTTCGTATTCCAAACCTTCCTATTGAGTTATCTAATAAGGAATTTCTTTTAAGGGTGGGCAACTGGCTTGACACCATGCTGAGAATCAATAATGTTACTTCGCTGCATTCCAAGGGTCAGTTTGTGTGTTTGTGTGTTAAACTTGATCTGGAGGCACCCCTAGTGCCTAAGTTCATCGTTAGAGGGCAAGCATTAAACCTTGAGTATGAAGGGATGCACACATTTTGTTTCAACTACAACAAATATGGTCACAAGGTGGCCTCATGCCCTAAAGTTATTGTTACCACTCAGGTTCAAGTTGAGGCAATCTTGGTGGCCAACAATGTGGCAGCGGCAGTGGCTCCCCCTCAAGGAAGCACTCCAAACTCGAGGGCTAACCCATCCCTAGAAATAAGGGCTGATGTGGAAAAGGCAAGGATGATCTGATGGTTGAGAAAAAAGATGAGGACATCAACAGTCTACAACAGTTTGATTATGGCCCTTGGATGCTGATTAAAAGAAAACAAGATAAACGGGGGAGAGGGAAACACGTGTCCAAGGTGACCGCTGGGGTAAATCTAATCAACCTGGGCCAAAAGTTGTTAACCCTCACAAAAATGACACCCACATGAAATGGCTTCTTGCGGGATTTCAGTGGAATGATTCTAGGCCTAATCAAGAAACAAAGTTGGCCCAACCCCATCCATCTTTAAGACAAATGAACTCAAAGAAGGGGATTAACATGGGTAAAATTCCTAATCAATCAAGGGCAAGAATTCTCAATCCCTTCCAAAAGCGGGTGGGAAGCAACCCATGGGCCATGGCCCAAATGGTTGCCAGAAGGAGGGGAAGAAAGTGGAGGGAAATCCCACCCTAAGTTGAAAAACTCAAAATGAGACCTTCTTTGGTCTTAAGCTAGCCATCTTAACCAATTCCAGGACAAATAGTCTTTTTGTCAATGGATCAGATATTTGCATCCTTTAAAAAGGATTTTGTGTTTCGGGAAGGCCCAGAAGGATCAGGTTTTAAGGAGTGTATGGGTCAACCTTTGGAGACACCAAGTCAAAATGCAACAAAGACATCAGAGGGGGAATTGCTTAGGGAGCCACCAAAGGGCAACTCGGAAGCTACTACTATGGACATGCAAAGTTCCTAGTCGATGGTTACAAAGAGTTTTTCTCCTGTAAAGAAGATTAATTTGGTCACAATACGGGGGGGCAGTGAAGTCCCAATAATCTGACATGGTCTATGAATATTGCAAGCTAGAATTGTAGGGGGACTGCTTTAAAAGGTTTCTCCAATCTTAGTAGAGATATTAAGAATATGTATAAGATTTCATTATTGTGTCTAGTTGAGATCCATGCAGGGGGCACTGTTGCAAAGAAAAATGCTAAGGTATGGCTTTGACAAAGTTTTATCAAAGATTCATAGGGTCAAGTAGGGGTTATTTGGGTTCTGTCAGATCCTTGTGTTTGGACGGTGGAAATTATTTCTTGTGAAACTCAATTTGTGCATATAAGGATTCACAATGTTAACTCAAGATGGTCTACACGAGCCTCCACCATCAAGCAAGGAACTCTCTTTGGGACTCTCTTATGAATACCGCTAAAGATTTACATGAGCCTTGGGCTATCCTGGGCGACTTTAATTCTCTTCTAAATCCCCATGATAGGAACAAAACCCAAGTTGTTGCTCACGGTATCGCTTTAGACAAACTATTGATAATTGTTCACTTATTGAGGCAGGTTTTCAGGGAATTCCCTTTATTTGGTGTTGGGGGGCCCTTTCTGAGCGTTTGGATAGGCTCCTCATAAATATTCATTGGAGATTGCTTTTCAAAAAGGCTATTGTCTATTATCTCTCTAAACTCAAGTTTGATCACACTCCAGTGTTAGTGAAGTTGGTTAGAAATGAGTTTCCTAAAAGCCAGAGACATCCTTTCCATTTTCTTGCCTCCTGGATTACCCATGGAGACTTTGATCATTTCATAATGGATAACTGGCAGAGGCATGATTCTTGGAATCTTCATTAGAAAGTCTTTGAGGAAGAGCTCCAGAAGTGGAACATGGAGTTTTTGGGCACATCACTACTAAGAAAATGAAGCTTCTTAAGAAGCTGTAGTTCATCTCAAATTCTTTGGCCAACGCTTCAAATCATTATCTTTTGGAGGAGCAACAATGGATTTGCTCTAATTATCAGCAAGTGTTATTTGAGGAGGAAGTAATTGTTGGGCTTGAATCCCAAGCTAAGTCCAGCCCAATAAGGAAATATTAGGGTTCCTTATTTTAATAGGTCAACAGTTACTTCTTTTAAGAAGTTGGCAGTTAATTTGAAACCACAAGAGAGAGAGAAAAGGAGAGGAGAAAGAAACCACCAAAATTCGTATTTGGAGAAGGGTAGAAAATGTCATCCTTCAAGCTTCTCTATCTCCTTGGTTAACCGTTGGATCTTGGTGAAACTTTTATATCAAGTTTGTGACTCACCAATATTAACATCTAACGGTTGGTTTCGTGAATAGAGGCTTTTAGCATCACCAGAAATTCCCAAACCGAATTGGTTCTGTAACCGTTTTCTGAAGCATGCAGTTTTATTGTGAGGGACGTTTCTCTAGCATTAACCGTTGGATCGCATTCAAACTTTGAGTAACGGTTAATAAAATCGGTTACTAGATTCTGACCGTTCGGATTATTCATTGAAATGTTTTAAGAGAGATTGTTTCAACTGCAAATAGAGGTTATCATAATTTCTGCTCTATTCTGTCTTGTTTCGGGCAGTGATACTGAAAAACGGTTATCTCTTTGCTTAACCGTTGGATTGTCCTCAAATTTGATCAGTGTGTTCCTCTCTTGCAATAAGTCAATTTGAGCGTTGGGATTTGTTAGTTGTTGTTTCTGGTGGTAGAAATAAATTTCGTACAAAAGCCTATTTTGTATGTTTGCCTCTTGTGATGGTTTGGTACAACTTTTGTAGAAGTTGTTTGTTGATTGTAATGGTTGTTGGAACCATTTTGTAATCTCACTTTATTGATAGTGAAGAATTTGGGTGGACTCCGAGATCGGTCCCTTGGTTTTTATTTCTCACATTGAGAAAGTTTTCCACGTTAAAAATTGTGTTGTGTTGTTGCTTGCATAATTATTGTTTGTGTATAAAGTATTTTGCTTGTGCAAGACCATTCATAACAGGTCCTGGAAGGGGAAATTGGTATCTTTTTCCCAACAACTGGTATCAAGAGCTTGTGTTATTTTACCTGTTGACTTGTGATTAATTATGGAGGTTAATACAAGTAGAATGGTTACACTAAATGGTTCAAATTATCATGTATGGAAAGGAAAGATGGAAGATCTTCTGTATGTGAAGGAGTATCATTTAGCCGTCTTTGGTACTGATAAACCAACAAATAAAAATGATGAAGAATGGAAGTTGATTCATCGACAGGTTTGTGGTTATATCAGACAATGGGTGGATGATAATGTTTTGAATCATATTAGTGATGAGACTAATGCACAAACGTTGTGGAACAAGCTTGAACAACTATTTGCAAGAAAGACTGGAAACAACAAACTCTTCTTGATTAAGCAGATGATGATGTTAAGGTATCAAGAAGGTACCTTCATGACTGATCACTTGAATAAATTTCAAGGAATTATTCTTCAACTAGCAGGAATGAGAATCAAGTTTGAAGATGAAGTACAAGGGCTATGGTTGCTTGGTACTTTGCCGGACTCGTGGGAGATGTTTAGAATGTCTCTATCTAATTCAGCCCCTGATGGTATAATCAGCATGGATTTGGCGAAGAGTAGTATCTTAAATGAAGAAATGAGAAAAAAGACACAAGTTTCGTCTTCTCAATCAGAAGTCTTAGTTACTGAAAGAAGGGGGAGAAGTAAAAGCCGAGGTCCGAAGAATAGAGATAAAGGAAGAAGCAAGTCTAACAAGTTTGCCAATGTTGAGTGTCACTATTGTGGTTTGAAAGGACATATAAAGAAGTATTGCCGAAAAATGAAGAAAGATAATAAACAAGAGAAGTTGAAAGATAATAAGAATGACGAAGGTGGTAAAGATGATCGAGTTGCTACTACCACTTCAGATTTCTTCCTTGTTTATGATTGTGAAGCAATTAATCTTTTATGTCATGAGACCAATTGGGTGATAGATAGTGGAGCAAGCATTCATGCTACATCTCGCAAGGATTTCTTTACATCTTACAAATCTGGTGATTTTGGATTTGTCAAGATGGGTAATGATGGCTTGGCCAATGTGATTGGAGTTGGAGATGTGTGCTTAGAGACTAGTAATGGCACAAGGTTAGTCTTGCATGATGTTAAACATATTCCTGATATTCGTTTGAATTTGATTTCAACAGGAAAACTTGATGATGAGGGATTTTGTAACACATTCAATGATGGTCAATGGAAGCTCACTAAAGGTTCAATGATTGTGGCTAGAGGCAAGAAGTGTTCATCATTGTATATTACACATGCAAGGATCTCTACAGGGAAAATTAATGTTGTAGAAGATGAAGATACAATGGAGTTGTGGCACAAGAGGCTTAGTCACATTAGTGAGAAAGGCTTGACTCTTTTAGCCAACAAGGAGCAGCTTCCAGGATTGAAGAAAGCACCATTGAAGAAGTGTTCTCATTGCTTAGCAGGAAAGCAAAATAGAGTTGCATTCAAGAGTTCCCCTCCTTCAAGAATGCCAACTACACTTGATTTAGTATACTCTGATGTTTGTGGTCCTATGAAGACAAAAACACTTGGTGGTGCTTTTTATTTTGTCACTTTCATAGATGATCATTCAAGGAAGACATGGGTTTACACCTTGAAGACAAAAGATCAAGTGTTGGATGTGTTTAAGCAGTTTCAAGCCTCAGTTGAGAGACAGACTGGGAAGAAGTTGAAGTGCATCAGAACAGATAATGGTGGAGAGTATACAGGTCCTTTTGATCATTATTGCAGACAATAAGGCATCCGACATCAAAAGACGCCTCCTAAGACTCCTCAGTTGAATGGTCTTGCTGAGAGGATGAATAGAACATTGGTTGAAAGAGTTAGATGCTTACTCTCACAGTCACAGTTGCCTATGTCATTTTGGGGTGAGGCTTTGAACACTTTTGTTCATATTTTAAATCTCACACCATGTGTTCCATTGCAATTTGATGTTCCAGAGAAAGTTTGGACTGGTAGGAATGTTTCCTATAATCATTTGCGTGTCTTTGGGTGCAAGGCTTTTGTGCATATCCCCAAAGATGAGAGATCCAAACTTGATGTTAAAACACGACAGTGTGTCTTTATTGGATATGGACTTGATGAGTTTGGCTACAGGTTTTATGATCCAGTAGAGAAGAAACTCTTGAGAAGTAGAGATGTTGTGTTTATGGAAGATCAGACTATAAAGGACATAGAGAAATCAGAGATTTCAATGCCAGAGAATAATCATGATTTGATTGACTTGGATCCACCTCCTATTTCATGTGATCCACCACAAGTTGAGGAAGAACATGGTATAGGTGATTTAGATGGTACAGATGCTCCACAACCCATGGAGAACCATGATATTGTTGATGAGCAGTTCCCTCTACCAGAGACTACTACTGATGCTCCTCCTAAGAGATCTACTAGGGTTCGAGCACCTTCCATCAGATATCCTGCAAGTGAGTATGTGTTGATGACTGATTCAGGAGAACCAGAAAGCTTTGAAGAAGTTATGGAAGATGAGCACAAGAGTAAGTGGATTGAAGCCATGCAAGATGAGATGCATTCATTGCATGAGAATCACACTTTTGATCTTGTAAAACTGCCTAAGGGAAAAAGATCTCTGAAGAACAAGTGGGTGTACAGGGTGAAACAAGATGAAGTTACTTCACAGCCCAGGTACAAGGCAAGATTAGTTGTCAAGGGGTTCAGTCAGAAGAAAGACATTGATTTCAATGAAATATTTTCTCCAGTTGTGAAAATGTCATCTATTCGAGTGGTTCTAGGCCTAGCTGCTAGCCTAGACTTAGAAATTGAGCAAATGGATGTGAAGACAGCTTTTCTCCATGGTAACTTGGAAGAGAAGATTTACATGGACCAACCAGAGGGTTTCATTGTGAAAGGGAAAGAAGATTATGTTTGCAAACTGAAGAAAAGTCTCTATGGCTTAAAGCAAGCACCAAGGCAATGGTATAAGAAGTTTGAGTCTGTTATGGAGGAGCAAGACTACCAAAAGATTCATTCTGACCATTGTGTATTCTTTCAGAAATTCTCTGATGATGATTTTATCATATTGTTGCTCTATGTTGATGACATGTTAATTGTTGGAAGAAATTCTTCTAGAATTAGCACTTTGAAGAAGCAGTTGAGTGAGTACTTTGCTATGAAGGATTTAGGGCCAGCAAAGAAGATTCTTGGCATTTGAATCATTCGAGATAGAAATGAGAAAAAATTGTTCTTGTCACAGGAACAGTATATCAAGAAGGTTCTTGATAGATTCTATATGAGCAATGCTAAAGTGGTTAGTACTCCTTTTGCTACCCACTTTAAGTTAAGTGCTCAACATAGCCCTTCCAGTGATAAGGAGAAGGAAGATATGGCTAAGGTGCCATATGCCTCAGTAGTAGGGAGTTTGATGTATGTTATGGTTTGCACCAGACCAGACATAGCCCATGCAGTTAGCGTTGTTAGCAGGTTTCTTTCTAATCCAGGAAAGGAGCATTGGAACGCGGTTAAATGGATAATAAGATATCTCCGTGGCACTTCCAGTTTGAGTCTAAGATTTGGGATTGGTGAGCCAGTGCTTGTTGGATACACAGATTCTGATATGGCAGGTCATGTGGATACTCGCAAGTCTACTTCGGGTTATATGGTTACATTTGCCGGTGGTGCGGTTTCTTGGCAGTCAAGATTGCAAAAGTGCATTGCACTTTCTACAACAGAGGCAGAATTCATTGCAGCAATTGAAGCATGTAAAGAGTTGCTATGGATGAAGAAGTTTTTGGGAGAGCTTGGTGTCACTCAAAAGAAATATGTGTTACTTTGTGACAGCCAAAGCGTCATACACCTAGCCAAGAACTCTACCTTTCATCAAAGGTCCAAACATATAGATGTAAGGTATCATTGGATAAGAGATGTGTTAGAAGCTAAGGAAGTGGAGTTAGAGAAAGTTCATACTGATGATAATGGTTCAGATATGATGACAAAGGCACTTCCTAGAGAGAAATTTGAATTTTGCCGGCTTGTTGCCGGTATGAATTCCACTTGATGATTGATGTTTAGAATCTCCCTCATTGGACTGGAGGGGGAGATTTGTTGGGCTTGAATCCCAAGCCAAGTCCAGTCCAATAAGGAAATATTAGGGTTTCTTATTTTAATAGGTCAACAGTTACTTCTTTTAAGAAGTTGGCAGTTAATTTGAAACCACAAGAGAGAGAAAAGGAGAGGAGAAAGAAACCACCAAAATTCGTATTTGGAGAAGGGTAGAAACTGTCATCCTTCAATCTTCTCTATCTCCTTGGTTAACCGTTGGATCTTGGTGAAACTTTTATATCAAGTTCGTGACTCACCAATATTAACATCTAACGGTTGATTTCATGAATAGAGGCTTTTAGCATCACCAGAAATTCCCAAACCGAATTGGTTCTGTAACCGTTTTCTGAAGCATGCAGTTTTATTGTGAGGGACGTTTCTCTCGCATTAACCGTTGGATCGCATTCAAACTTTGAGTAACGGTTAATAAAATCGGTTACTAGATTCTGACCGTTCGGATTATTCATTAAAATGTTTTAAGAGAGATTGTTTCAACTGCAAATAGAGGTTATCATAATTTCTGCTCTATTTTGTCTTGTTTCGGGCAGTGATACTGAAAAACGATTATCTCTTTGCTTAACCGTTGGATTGTCCTCAAATTTGATCAGTGTGTTCCTCTCTTGCAATAAGTCAATTTGACCATTGGGATTTGTTATTTGTTGTTTCTGGTGGTAGAAATAAATTTCGTACAAAAGCCTATTTTGTATGTTTGCCTCTTGTGATGGTTTGGTACAACTTTTGTAGAAGTTGTTTGTTGATTGTAATGGTTGTTGGAACCATTTTGTAATCTCACTTTATTGATAGTGAAGAATTTGGGTGGACTCCGAGATCGGTCCCGTGGTTTTTATTTCTCACATTGAGAAAGTTTTCCACGTTAAAAATTGTGTTGTGTTGTTGCTTGCATAATTATTGTTTGTGTATAAAGTATTTTGCTTGTGCAAGACTATTCATAACAGGTCCTGGAAGGGGAAATTGGTATCTTTTTCCCAATAGTAATGTGGTACCAAATATCCAGATCCTAGTGGCTGGCCTTTGGAGACCAAAATACATTTTATTTCTATGATATTACCTTGGTTGGACAGAGGAGAAGCACAATGGATTTAATCCAAATTAAGGAGGGGTGAGGATTAGCCAGCCAGAGGCTATTGAACAATGTCACTTGCTATTTCTTTTATCTGTTTTATGACGACTCTTTGTATATCTCTTTATGTTTAAAGAAATACTTTCCTCCCCTTGATCATGAGGAAGTCTCTTGGCTAGGAAGGGTTGCATCACAATAGGAAGTGCACTTAGTCCTCAGGAGTATTGGTGCTTACAAGGAGGCAAGGCCTGATGGCTTCCAAGCCATGTTTTATCAATCTTAGTGGCATAAGTTTGAGGAGATTTAGTTAAACTAATTCAACAAATTCTCTTAAATCCTAATATGATTTAGGAGATCAACAACACCTTTATCATGCTTATTTCAAAGAGTGAAAGGGGCTAGTATGCTTTGGGATTTCGGGCCAATTGGATTGTGCAATGCCACATATAAACTGGTGACTAAAATCTTGGCATATAGATTATGAGGTTTGATAGAGAAGCTTGATGATCCTTGCCAAGCAAGTTTCATTCCGAATAGATAGAGTGGTGACAACATTGTTATCGCTTAAGAGGTTTTTCATATTATGCGGAGTAAGAAAGGGAGTAAGGGGTAGATGTCTATAAAAGTGGATTTGGAGAATACTTGCGATAAACTAAAATTGGGAGTTTGTTCATGATACTTTAGTTGATATTGGTTGTCTTCCTAATTTTTTTCATCTGATCTGGTGTTGCATGTTTACAGTGAAAAGGCTTATTTTGTGAAATAAGGAGGCTTTAGAGGACTTTAACTCTAAGCATGGTGTGCGCCAGGGGGATCCTATATCCCCCTACATATTTGTCTTGTGTTTGGAGAGTTTTATACATCTTATAATCCTTGCTGTAGTGAATAAATCTTGAAGCCCGATTTAGCTGAATAGAGGTGGGTCATCCATCTCCCACTTGGCTTTCGCTGACGACATTCTTCTATTTGCTGAAATCTCCCCTGATCAGTTTGATGTCATTAACTTTTCTCTAAATCTATTTTGTGAAAGTGTTGGTGCCAAGGTGAATTTGGAGAAGACACCCATATTTTTTTCCAACAATGTCAATTGGCAAGTCTATCAAGGCATTACTTCTAGAAGTGGGTTTCGGTGTATGAATGACATTGGCAAATATTTGGGGTGTCAATCCTACATAATTGAGCCAATAAACAAACCTTCAGCTTTATTATGGATAAGGTTAACAAGCAGCTCAATAATTGGAAATTTAGCATGTAGTTGATGGAGGGGAGAGTGGCTTTGGCAAAGTTTGTCCTTCAGCCCATGCCAACCTATGTTATGTAAACCACCATTTTGTCAGCCTACGTGTGTGACAACATAGACAAAAAAATGTTGCTCTTTCATTTGGGTTGATGAGGAAGATGTTATGAAGATTCATACCATAACTTGGGATAAGGTGTGCCAGCCTAAGTTTGTGGAGGTCTGGGTTTAAGGTCAACAAATCTATCAGCAAGGTTTTCTTCATGAAAGCGGGTTGGAATTTGATAACTAAAAAACATGTCAAATAGGCTATTGTGTTCGAGCTAAGTGGATTAATTGCCTTGTATGGGGAATATGCATGTTGTTTTAAATTCTTGGAAAATAATTTCCAAAAATTGGGATAGTTTGATGGAAGAGCTCGTTTGGCGTATCAACAATGATATTTCCACTAATTTTTGGACCGACATCTGGGTTCCCACCCAAAGGAGGATTGGGTTACTATAATTTTCTTTTTCTTTTATTTTTTGGTAAACATTGTTGTTATCTTTTTTATCTATAGGCTAATTTTGGTTGGCACAGTAAATAGGTTTTATGTTTCCTGTATGCTTTGTATCTCCTTCTTTTTTTTAACTGCCTATTATTGCATATAGATTGGCACACCTTGTGCTTCATCTATATTTTGAATAAAACCTTCTTAGCCTTAAAAAAGAAAACTGTGAAAAACCCCATGAAAATAATTTTTTTTTGTTTTCTTGTTATACTTATTATTATTATTGTAGTATCGTATGTGTGAATGGGGGACTGCGGAGTGCTTCTTTTTTTTTCTTCCGAAGAGAATTATATGAGAGGGAGAGAAGGGAATGTGTTTACTTGGGGTAGATTGGAGATAAAAAAGTGAGAAGGGAAGTGGATTAGTATAAAAGGGGAGTAAAAATAACAATTTTCAAAGTGCCAACTGACCTGTTAGTTGGGTTGACCCGTTGTCCCATATTTCCTTTACTTATTTATACTATTAGAGCCTAATGTGTGATTTTAAATGTTTTATTCAATTGATTTTAATACAGAAATAATCAAATTACATTTTAAGATTTAAAATTAATTTTTAATATATAGAATATTAATTTTTTATTATATTAAATAAATAAGCAAGTCGACCTATCAAGTTTAAAACACTTTTTTTATAAGTCTAAGCCTAACTTATTTAACTAAATATTCTTTTTTAAAAAAATTCAACTCTAACCTTTTTATTAAATAGATAAGGTCAAGTTAGACTCTAAACAAGTCAAGCCATAAGCCCTTATCGACGGCCCGACCTATTCTCATCCTTACCTATTGGTAATTATTTTATGCATCACAGTATTTGATTTGGTGCATCCTACCAGTGCATTAAGTAATTTCCCTATCTATTATGCTTAATAGTTAATATGGCTTGTCAAAAGAACAATAACTTGACTCAGTTGACATTATACATTGAGTTTGAATTAAAAGACCTAATTTTGATCCTTCATAATACACTCTTAAAGAGGAACATTAGTCTTATTCTTATATATATATATATATATATATATATATATATATATATATATATATTCTCTTATCAAACAACTTAGGTTATGTTCGACAAGATATTTTAGTTAATTTTTAACTTTTTTTACTAACTGAAAACTTGTTTGACTATTTGGTAAATATCATTTTTAGTAACTTCTAACATTTTTTAAAACACTACTTGAAGTAGTTTTTTTAAAGCAATAACTTTTACTTTTTATATTTTCTTTCATTTTTATCCTTAATATATTTATCCAATTCTCTAGTTTTTCTTTTTAAATAAATTATAATTTTATTATTTTTCTATAATTTTGCATTTTTTAGCTACTTTAACAACTAGAATTATCAATTACTTATAATTTAATGAGATAAATTTTCAGCTTCAAACTACTAACTAAACTTTTAAGCTTTTAGGTAACTTTTCAATTCTTATAAGTTAATTTTGTCTTACATGACCACTTCACTATTTACTTTTTCTCTATGATCAATGTTATTCCAATTTCAAACAGAAGAAGTGCCAAGTGAACCCTGATCAATGTCACTTAGGGCCCATTCAAACTTTTATGGCTTATGAGCCATTCAAAATGAGAACCAGCCCACTATAATTTAATTTTACAAATTATGTGTGCAACAATTTTATAATCAGTTTATGGGTGCAGCATTATCCTATGCAAGTTGCAGACTTTTTGGGTTGGATCGTTGGTCCATGTTTCATTTACTTATTTATACTATCCAAGTCTAAACTTGTCATTTTAAATATTTTATTCAATTGAGTTGTTTCAAAAAATTGAATCAAATTACATGTAAAGATTTAAAGTTAATTGCTAATTAAAATAGATTAATGCTAAAATGTATACATAGGGTTATGCATAAAATTCTATTTAAGTCTAACCCATCCTAAGATCGTACAATATTATTATATTTTAAAATTCATTTGAGTCCGGATTTAACACAAAAATAGATATTATTCACTATTCTCACTAGTTAAAGGTCCTCATGCATTATATAAACTTACCTCCTATCATGCTTAATATGACCTGTCCAAAAAACAAAACCTCAGTTCTATTTATAACTTAAATTATTGTTGTTGATCACTAAAATTCTTAGAACATGTTTGAATTTCTATCGAAGTTGTATAGACACGTATTCCAATAGACATCTAACGGTCCAGCACAAAAGATAGGCTTTATATCTGTTGACAAATGTAATTCTAGGAGCCGCAATTGTTTACTCAAAATGTTCTTATACGTGACATGAAATTACTATTGAAATGTATTTCTTAACTAATTACTTACGTTTATCCATTAATTGGACTAATGAAGGGAATTGAGATAGATGTATTAGATTTTTGGTTTGATTCTCGTTGTTGTCATTATAAAATGAACTAATTACTTCCGTTCAATAGCCAAATGTTGATATATATTTTAAATACAAAAAAACAAAGAAAGGTTTATATAAAACGATAAATCAAAGGTATTCTTCCACTTCTGTCACAATTTGGTAACTGTACATAAAGAGAGAGAGGACATTAACTAGTGGTGGTTAATGGATATGCCTTGAAAATCATGCTTGTAGTACTTAAGACTTGGACTTGAAGGTGGAACTGTGCCCTTTGAAAGAAGTGCACGTTGAGAATGCACCTTAACTTAATTACCTTATCACTATGCCAATGGCTCCAACTTGAAGATGATGGGGTTGTGCTCTTTGTGCCAAAATTCATTACTTCACTTTCACTGGCTAACAAAACTGAACGAAAGGGCAATGCAGAAGTGCAATTTGAAACCACCATCATAAACAAAATTGTAAGGTGCCAAGAAGAATAATACGCGGCCATTATGATCATTCTTACTTCGCCTATGTTGCTATATTATCGAGTATTCCGGCGATGCATTGTCGTAAATTTAGCGATGGTTGAGTTAACTTTTGAATGATCCCTCTAGAATTTATTTTTACTTAACATGTTGATTTTATTTAGAGTAAATTATTCAGACATTTTACGGTTTTTTTAGATTGCATAGGATACCCTTGTTTTTCTAATGTTTACAACAAACTTTTTTTATAGGAGTACATAATGTAATTTTTTTCAATTAAGGAGGTTAGTGTATAAAGAATGGCAGTGTATAATGTTTTTCAATCAGTTAATAAAGTTTATGCAAGGACAAAAGAGTAAAGAGTATATATGGTCTAATATTTTTATGGGATGTCAATATAATTTACTTTTATGTTTATATATAAAATACGTTAAGTGTCCTTAATACATTGTTCCCATTACATTTTTTTATTAGTTTAAATTTATTAAAAATTATAAAATCATGATTAAGATTTTTCTGATAAGAAGTGAAAATTTTGTAATTTTCAATAAATTCAATAAAGTATTAGAAACATTTTTCAGTCTCGTATAAATCTCTGTGAATTGGTATGAATCAAAGTTATACCTCTTAATTTTATATATATTTGATGGACTGATAGTATTCATGCAACACAACTCATACATCTAGATGAACCAATGATAGTAGGCATTTCTTCTTTTTTGTGTATAGTAGGAAATGAATGAACATTTCTACAAGATAAACATTTTATACGTGACCAAAATGCATAAGTTTTGTAACTCACCGCCACTTTACATAACCAAATGTATATTCTGTTAGGAATCAAATTTGATATACCAAAGTGTACAAAACAATGAAACATCTGAACTGCCAGAACAGAAGGAACATACATACTGACTCTTAAGAAGACACAGGTAGTAAGCAAGTGATTCGAACCTGACCCTGAAGTCCAGTGAGAACATCAAGGTTAGACATTTTCAACATGACCCTGGCAAAGTCCATGCGAAAGTTGATCCATCATCTGAAGCATAAGCAGAGACCAATCTGGAGGTTTTCCCCTCGGCCATCAGCTGCTGATCGGCAAAAAGAAGCCCTCTTCCGCTTAGCATGCTCTGGTAGTTGTGAGTGTCAAATGATACTCCTGATGACACTGAAGATGAGAGTGCTTGCATTTATGACATCCCCATTTTGGAGTGGAAATCACTGCTCACCAGCTTTGAGATCGTAAACTCGTCTACACTTGTGCAGTTCGTGCTGCTGGGCAGTTTGGCCTCATCTGACGAAGGAAATCAAGGGGGATGCTAGGGTCTGGCTGTCCTGTGCCTTGAAAGTTGTACAGCCTTTGCTGAATGAAGTCGCAACCGATTTTACCAATGTTGTGTCCTCCGTCACATTGTCAACAAACATACCAATCCACACACCATTTGTCAGATTCTATTCATGGATGATGACATTGAAAACCAATAGAAATGAAAAACAACAATAACAACAAAATCCTTATCCTACTAGGTGAAGTCGACTACATAGATCACAGCATGCAATTGTTGAATATATATATATATATATATATATATATATATATATATATATTAAATAATAATATGTTTACATACAAGTTTAATAAGTTATTGTATGGTTATATGGGCTCATATGGGCTAGAGCCCAATAGCTTGTTATATTATTAGGGTTTTCTCTAAGCTGGAGATAACACGGTTGAGTATTCTAAAATCTGATGCCTCTTGGTGTAATACTTCAAGCATCTAACACTAAACTCTTCTCTCTCAAACTTCCTTACCTCCCACAATCTTGAAATATTAACTTCGTGTATCGGATTTGAGTGAGTAAGGTGTTGTTTCGAAGATCTCATCAAGAGGAACTCAACGATGTGATCACTTTCGTGTTTCGATAGAAGGATTGACCGGGATCTGAGATTAAAAACTCTACAGTCGTAACTTTTGAGGCCAGATCCTGAAAATTTCAGCCAATTTCACAAGTTAAAACCTTGTGGGTTTTGTTCTACTCGTCGAGATGATCATTTTGACTGGTCATTTGCATAAAATGGAGGTCAAACGAAGGAGTTATAACCGTTGGAAGTTTCTGTAGTTTTTTGGTGAATAGTTCATCTTCTCCGGCGAGCTTTCCGACAACTTCGTCTTTTTTGGCGAACTTTCCGGCGACTGGTTCGTCTTCTCTGGCAAACTTTTTCGGCCACCGGCGATTTTCCGACAAACTTTTCCGACGACTTTCTGACGACTAAAAATAAGTGTTTCTAAGGTTTTTGGGCATTCCGGATCCATTTTTTGGGTCAATTTTGACAAATTTCACATCTACATTGTTGTTTTGAAAAGTTAGAAGGTTTGATATACTTTGGAGGATTTTAAGGTGCACTCTTTTTAACTCTTTTACTTTGATTAAAATGGCAAAACATAGCTCCTATGATATCATAAAGCTTAAATCTTTTGATAATCTCTTTGTTGATCTTGTGTTGAGTAAGCTACCTGTTGAATGAAATTCTTTTAAGACTGACATGCACAAACTAAAAGAACAGATGGGGCTGGATGAATTAAAAATATATATTCATATTAAAGATCAAAACATTTGTAGGAAGAGTTTGGAACAAGTAGGACAACAAAAGTCAGTTGTCAACTTAGTTTCACATTCTTATAAATATCAGAAAAAGTCCAAGCCACCAAAAGGTAAATCTTCTTCACAATTAGAGGCCAAAAAGGCTGTCTTCAAGAAGAAGAAGAAGGGCAAGTGCCATAACTGTGGAAAGTGGGGTCACTGGGCAGCAAAGTGTAAGCTACCAAAGATGTTAAAGAACAACACACTACAAAATGAGGCTAATATGCTAATTAGTGAACTTGAGCCTCAAGCCTTCATTGGAATGATGAATAATGGAAAGGTCAACGTCTCTTCTGAGTGATGGTTGGATAGTGGTGCTACATGTCATGCGACAAATGAAAGGGAGACATCCTATAGGGAGCCACAGATATAGGTCCAGCTCCAAGTACCAAATCTATAGAAAACTCGACCTCTCTTTCTGGTGGTAACCCGGATACATCCTCAGGGAACACTCTCGGGAACTCTCTCACAACAGGGAGGTCGGCTAAAGGGACCCCGGTCTCAACCTCCGGGTTTGATAGGATCATGTATACTTGAGCATTCTCTTTGAAAGATGACATAACCCGGCTAAAGGGATCCCATCTTCTCTCACATCCGGGTTGCCAAACACGACCATTTTAGTATAGCAGTTTAACAAAACCTGGTTGGAAGATAACCAGTCCATACCCAAAATAACATCAATCTGGCTAAGAGGCAAACAAACCAGATCAACCCAGAATCTTCTACCAGAAATTTCCACAAGGCAGTCCAAACACACCTCAGAAGTCAACACAGACCCACTAGCTGGGGTCTCAACCACGAGTTCGTTATGTAAAGAAGACACGGGGAGTTTAAGTTGCTTTACACACAGCCGGGATACGAAAGAATGAGTTGCACCGAAATCAAAACGTACAAGCAAAGGAACTCCATTTATGAAACACTCACCTTGGATCAGATCTCGGGAATTCGAGGCTTCAGCACCACTAAGAGTGAAGACTCTTCCCATGGTCCTCGGTTATCCGGGTTGGCTTTGTTGACCTTCACCATTCCTCTCCTTCTTGGGGTGTGGGCACTCCCTCTGGATGTGACCCTTCTCCTTACAGTTAAATCAGACCGGGATCCTTCACCCGCACTCAGCAGCGAAATGCCCGGGTTTGCCACACTTAAAGCATGTTTTCCGAGTTGGAAAGCCAGCTGGTCCACTACTACTACCATTCGGAAGTCCCGCAGTAGTAGCCCTTTGGTGGTTGGGGCGATGCTCATTCATCTTGTAAGGAATGGTGTAAGGCTTCCCACGGTTTTGATGCCCGGTCTTCTTGACCTTTATAGGGCCCGTGTTCCGGTAGTAGGCAGCCCTGTCTCTGGAATTGTCGTCTCGAATCCGGCACATGTTGACCAGGGATGGAAATTGACGAATTCCTTGGTAGTTCACGGCTTGCTTCACCTCAGGCCGTAAACCGTTTAAGAGTTTTACAAACTTCGAGCTTTCACCATCCCGTCCTTGGTAGTGAGGGAAGTACCTTATCAGTTCCTCAAACTTAGCCGCATACTCGGCTACAGTCCGGTTTCCTTGCTTCAGCTCAAGGAACTCCATATCTTTTTTGTTCCTCACATCCTTCGGGAAGTACTTTTCCAGGAACGCCTCCTTAAAGGTCTCCCACGTTATAATCTGGCCTTACTCCTCCATGCACTGACAGGTATTATCCCACCAGTACTCGGCTTCTTCTGCCAGGGTGTAAGTGCTGAAAGCGACCTTTTGTCCTTCAGAGCACGCCATAACCCGGAAGATCTTCTCAATCTCCCGAATCCAAGCTTGGGCGCCGTCCGTGTTGTATCCCCCATGGAATGAAGGAGGATTGTTGCGCTGGAAGCGGGCCAATCCTTGGTATTCCACGGCGACTGGGGCTTCTCCCCTATTCTGATTCCCCAACGCCTGGGCTAAGGCTTGGAGAGCATCAGTTATCGCTCGATCATTCCTACCAGCAATCATTTTCTGCGTACGACAAAAAGTGAGAACCCAGAAGAAATACACAAACGAACACCAATCATACTATACAGACTCCCTACGGTTTGCATCCCGGACTGCTTGTCATAATGTCTCCTTGCATTGTCTCGGATTATACAGGTGGCCAGTCTGATAACCCCCAATAATGCACAGAAATTGTATGGTACAGCAGTCATGGAAATGCAAACATGTTATGACTGTACTAAATCATAACCATAACATACATTCATTTTAATAAAAGAACACCCCTATTGTTACTTGTGAAAATGGTGATAAATTTGTCGCGAGCATACAACGATCATCATCATAGAATATACACGTAGATCAAGGAAACTTAGAGACCATTTCAAATATATGTACACAGTTATAAAACATGATTTAATTACCAGTACAACGATTATGTCTCAAAAAGAATATACATCAAGTGTTTTATAATGAAAAGAGAGGAAAAAGAGAAATAGAAGTCAGGGGTGTGATTAGCAAAATGAGGAGTGCATCCATTAAAGACAAGGGGTGCGTCCAGCAAAATGCACCAAAGGTGAGTTCATCATGTAAGGTTTACCAAACCACCTATTGCTGCCCATTTGCTCACACGAACCCGGTTCGCGATCATCACAGGTACCAAACCACAAGGTACAACAAAACAAATGCGAGTTCATCATGTTAAATAACAACAATAAATACAACAGGAAAGGAGCACAACCCGGTCAAGAAGCAACACGGTCATCAACATATCAATACACCATTCCAAACATTCATCAAACACCATCATATACGAACATTCATAATCATTTCATAGATCAAACCATGAATTCTAGCATGATGCATGCTCCTGACTCCATTCACATTATGCAATGTGGTACCATCCCGGAAATAGACCATCCTTGTGGTCAGATGACGCAGTAGCTTGTCAGGGTCACTCTGTCGTGCACAGGAATCATCCCCCCCATGGTGATCAGCCAATGGGTGTCAGAAGGAGTTCCCAACAAATGTGGCCCCCCAGTACCTCTGTATCCTACAGCCAATCATCAACCCCATTTTCGTCATGCAAATGTCGTATGTTATGTAGGCACCATCAATGTATAACTCGGCTAGGAACACAATCCTTCCTCGCAATGGTAGCTCGTCATACACCCCCTATGTAACATACTGCCCACACAATGGCCCAGCGATGCACTAATCGTGGCCCTCGCAAGGGTTACTACCACCCGGTCCTAGCATCTCACGGTTTACCGCCCACACATGGACCCGACGATGCACTGACCGTGATCCTTGTAAGGTTTACCACCACCCAGTCCTGGCATCTCACTGCTATACATAGAATATCCAAACGCATTCCTCATCTCGAGCCATCATATAAGTTGAGTTCGAATGCCACCAACGTAATCATATACGTCATCCACCACACGTACCACAAGTGAGCTGGTGTGAAGTACAAGGTGTCCATGTTGGCACTTAGACATACTATCTCAAGGTAAGAATTCGAACAAGGTCGGACGAAAATGGATGAGGTCGGTATAACTCCGACAAGGTCGGTAGAGGTCGGTCAGAGAAGTAAAGTTTGGGTAAGAGAAGGCAAGGGTAGCAAAACGAACGTGGTTTGTAAGAACCCGGGTTGGTATTTCACCAATCCACACAAGGGTGTAAGGGAACCCGGTGGCTCATTTCCAAGGGCAGACAAGCTCTGCCGAGTAAGGAACCCGACAGTTCTCAAGCAAAGGGTTTGGACTTGGCAATTCTAAATGGAACATCCTATCCCAGGGTGAGGAACCCGATCTCTCTAAAAAGGAAGGATGAGTTTTTAGAGGCGACACATGTATGTAACCCGGTAGCTCTCTCTCTTTGGTGAGGTAAATTGAGCTCAACAGCCCCAACGTATCACCCGGGTAAGGAACCCGGTATACCTTAACAAAAGAAAATGAGTCTTAACAACTCTGAGGAAACAATCCCCGGGTAGGTTACCCGGTCTACGGACGTCCGTCAACAAGGATTAAGTTACGTCCTGCATGCATGCATGCATGCCACGTAACTCGCTCAACTCGGTCTACCCATCCCGGTAGCCGACATCGAACACCAGGAATTATGTCTACGTGTAGCCCGGCCAACCCATCCCGGTACTCATCACCTTCACGAACGCTCCCACGGATGTCTTAGGAACTCTTCAGCATCAATATGCCAACTTCACCCGCATGTACGGAGAGTTTTTAAAACATCTATTCCCCACAAGAATGCCAAACATCAACACAAAACAACACTCAACGAGTTTAAGGCATACCAAATCCCATTTCATAAAAGACGTAACTTTTCTGGGAAAAACATCACACACACACACACACACACACACACACACACACACACACTAGGGACATGCAGTTATTATCACGACTGGACTCCCTGGCCCCCAAACTGTGGTACCTAAAGTTGTTAAGGAAAACGATAAACTCCCCTTACCTACCCAGGAGTTTGTTTCACAGTTACACGTCGTGTTGTTCTGTGCTTCCATTCCGACTAGGAGGTCCTTCTCGACGTCGGGCTTTCATGGCAGCGATAGTGGTTCTTGTGGGTTGAAGGTTTCACAGAGGGTTGAGAGAGAGGGAGAAAGTTTTGGGCGTGAGTTTTAGAGAGAGGACGGAGGAAAGCAAGAGGAAGTGCAAAGAAAAGAGAGATGAATAAGCCTCCACTGCACATTCCTGCTCTTAAGCACCCAGCTGACGGGACATGTCCACCTTCCGTGTTCGGGCAGCAACCACAGCCAATCAGAGTGGACTTAGCACATCCATCATAAGACACGTATACCAAGGTAGAACAATAACATCCAGCACTCATTAAAATAAAGCAAGTAATTAAGCAATATAACACATGTAATATAATTAATAAAATCCACACATCAAACATCCCGATTAGCAACTTATAATCCGGTTCGTTACATGCGCCTCTTCATAGTGATTGTCTGCAACCACATTGCCTACAGTGGGAAAATGCTTATATATCCAGCACTACAAATTGAAACGATTAAAGTCAGCAATAATTCAAAACATAACAAACCCACACACACAAGATTACCTGTAATAAAGTAATGTATCCAGCCAGATGTTTTCCGTGGTGTTTAGATGCGTAATTCAAATTTTCATACATATGCACAAGAGCAGCAACACCCCAAGAAAATCCCGCATATTGATCCATGTCGCAAAAAGCTTCTAAGAATTGAACACTTATATGTGTCGCACTCTTGTTAGCAAACAAAGTGTAGCCAACAAGATGCAACAAATATGCCCTGGCTACTAATATCCACTGCCTAGACTAACACTTTCCAAAATACAACTCTCGCAGCCATGACAATCGAACATATGCCCCGTGGCACTATCTTGTCTCAACTTTAGCTTCATCGACAGTGACATCCAGCAGCTCCACCAACAATGTAATAGCCTCGCTGACGTCAATCTGATCATAGGAGTGGAACGCTCCCATGACAGGGATATGCAAAAGGGATGCGACATCATCCAATGTCAATGTGAATTCCCCCACAGGCAGATGAAAACTGGATGTTTCAGCGTGCCATCTCTCTACAAATGCAAACAACAATCCCCAATCTCCAGTCTCCACTGAGCAATGTATCAGCGAACTTAAGCCAATAGCAGCCACTAAGCCTTCAATCTCAGCAGCAAGCTTCCCGAATTTAATAACCTTACGTCCATGGGAAGCCAACTTTAGCTCTGCACGTTCCTGGAATAAATACATGAAGACATGGTTTACAATGACTGAGAAGCAAACATATTACCCTAAACTAGATGTAATTCATGATATAAATACCTCTCCTTCCCACACTCTAAGAGCCACATGATTGGCGTAATCAGTCAACACCGAACAGTCTTCTGACCCTCCTGGAAAAGATTCAGTACCTACATCCTCCGTCGTAGGTACATCAATCTCCAGATGTGGTTCCTCAACTGGAGGATCCTTAGGAACATTAACACTCACCCTTTCTCGATGAATGGATGTTGTCGGGGTACACCGCTCAAGGGCTTCCTCTTTGTTACTGCTGACATTTCTACCCCCTCCTCAGTCGACAACTCTTCCAACAAGCCGATGCATTCCTCCTCTAGTCCTAGCCATAATCTGTACAACATTTGTTTACATGTTAGACTATCACTTCAGACCAAACCACAACAACAACAACACTCAACCGTTCAAATGATAGAAAACTTACTTATTATCAACGGGTTGAACAAGTTTGATTCACATACATAGTCATCTTACGAGTACAATTCTAACAAAAGCATCCTATAACGGGTTGAACAAGTTTGATTCACAAGCATACTCACCAATCAAGTGCAATTCTAACAAAAGCAACCTATAACGGGTTGAACAAGTTTGATTCACATACATAGTCATCTTACGAGTA
>CM023955.1:35672942-35684599 GCA_013407115.1 Glycine latifolia
ACCATCCGAACTTCATATAACATTACCAGCAATTTCTACTTTGGTAACACACATTGACAACGTAAAAGGCAACAAAGGTTTCCACAAACACAAAGCCCCCCAGTTAAAATAAAATAAAATATATATCCATTCAAGGGGAAAAGGACACAATAGAATTCATTAAACAGTAACACCCAAATCTAAAAACACCTCCCAACCATGCCAAGGACAACCAGCAAGTTCATTACACAAATAAGCATAGACCCGGAAAGAAAAACCGAATCTTGAGAATCATTGACCATAGACCCAGCAACAAAAATCAAAACTTGAGTATTCCTAGGCACAATTTGGTATCTTCTAACAAACCATAAAAGAAAAAAAAATAAAAAAAAACTTTACAGCAATGGGAGAAGAGGGTGAGGAAGAAACACTCACTGTGGCCCTGACAAAGAACTTGGGTCTTCTGGAGTGGAAGAAGGGGATGGAAGTGGGAACCCTTGAATGGAAGGGCCTGCAGTGGCCAGTGAAGGATTCGGGAATGGTTGGAGATGGAGAGAGAGAGTGATGTTCAGTTGAAAACATGGGGTTAGGGGTGAAGAGAGTGGTGGCAGTGGCAGTGGCAGAGGCCATTTGGGGATCTCAATGGATAATAGAAAAAGCAAGGCAGAAGAAGAAGGGTTATGGTGTGGTGTGGTGTGGTATGGCTATGAACAACACTGAATAGTGGTGAAAATAGTAGAGCAATAGAATCGTTGGCGTGTGCTTCCAATAGAAGAAATGGTGGATGAGAAGATAGAGAGAAATCTTGGGTGTGAGCCTCTCGTGGGGTCCTAGCCTTTCTGTACACTTCTACATCCATACATTTGGAAAAATCCATTGTCTTACAACACAAACGACGAATTTTTAACTCAAATAATACAAATAAAATAAAAATTTATCCGAATGATTTAAGACAAGAATTATTTACATGATTTCGATTCTTGAAAAACTAATTTTATAATGAGTTATATTTTTCTTTCTAAAGCATCAGGAACCGATATTGTAAGCCATTTTTTTCTTTCATTTTTTTTTGTATTTATTTATTTGAGTTTTTTGGTTTTTGTTTTTTTATTTCTTATTTATTTTGTTTTTTATTTAAAAATTAACTATTTTTTATTTATTTGAGTTTTTTTTTGTTTTGCAAAATTGTTTTTTATTTTTTATTTTTATTTAAAAATTAACCATTTTTGTTTGTTTCTTTTTTGTTTTTGTTTATTAGAAATTGTTTTTTATTTAAAAATTATCTGTTTTTTATTTTTTTGTTTTAATTTTTTAGTTGACCAATTTATATATAATAAATTATAAAAAATAGAATTTATGTAGAATAGCATTTAAGAAAAATGCATATATTTAAATATTTAATATAAATATAATTTAGTTAAATATTTATGAAAATGCATATATTTAAGTGATTTAATTATTTTACAAAAATAAATTAAATAAATAAAGCATGTTCAATTTTGATAGTTTGCACTGGTGTAAAACTATGAGTTGTTAAATATGAATTAATCTATAATAGTGTTTTTTAAAAAATAATTAATCCTTAAAAGACAAATTTATTTATGTAAATAATCTTCTCTAATCCTCAGTACATAAACAATAATCCATAAAATGAAATGTCATTACAAACACAAAATAAAATAACATTACACATTAAAAAAAACATAAACGATAAAATCATTGATGAAAGAAAGTTGATGACATGTTGCACCTACGAAACACATACTACTTTACAAGAGGTCAATTCTCCTATGGAAACACATGCTTCAAATATGAACAACATATGGGTATTCAATGAAAATTTGTGAATACTAAAATTATTGATAACCTAAAATGCAAATACATTACCTTGACAACATTATGTAATGTAATATTCAAATAACATTTAGAGTGAGGAGGAAAGGGACAAAACACAATCGCCAATAGAGTACACAATTTAGTTCAATAAAAAATAAACTTTATATGACACAGAAAGTAAGAAATTAACAAGAGTAAGAAACTTATGTCTCACAAAACTAAGACAGAACCAATGTGAATGTCCATCATATTGGCTACAATCTTGACTTTCTATGATATTTCATTTCATGGTGGCATCAATAGTCCCCGTAGGATCCTGAAACTAAAACTCTCAAGAATGAATATTCGGAAAATAGCAATTCAATCATTAGAGAGCAAATTAAAGTCAACTACCATGAGTATAACTCTCATGTCGAAATCGTTAGGGTATAACTTTTGACAATGACGACCGTTAAAGATACTTAGTCAAAAGTATAATCAACAGACCCTAACAATGTCCCTTGAGGTGTATCACTAGCATTTACCAGTCCTACAATTATATGAATTCAACAATCAATTGAATGTTTAGGTGTATCAAATACAATAAATGTTTAACAATAGTTGACTTTGTGGTAGAACAAAATCTAAAGCATATAACCATAGATTTCTGTTAAATTCACATTGGGTTACTTGGTGGACATGGATTATGAATTCTTGAGTTGGGAGAGGCTCCCTAGATTGTCGATTCATCATGGCAGCTTGTATGGTCCCAGCCAGACCAAGAATAAGTCTTGTTGAACTGTAGCATGACCGATTAATTGGGCGAACAAAGGATGGGAGATCTAAGTGTAACACCCCGTATGCATCTGGTGTATTAACATATTACTTAATCAGATTAGCACAGTAATTAATTTAAGTAAAACCCATGGAAGCGTTTTCAAAACCATCTCTTGATTCATTATGTATGGTCTAAAATACACAAAACATAAACGTATGCCCAAGAATACCACAATAGCCCCAACGATCCAGATAACTCAAAGAATGACAGATAAACAGTAATATCAATATAGATATACCAGGAGAAAATATAAACCACATGTACATTATATGAGATATACATATAATCTTCTGTACATCGTAAACCATATACATCATATATGCATTTGCATATCTTCCCTCACAGGGTACAGACAGAGCCATGGAGCTCTCAAAATACTGCCAAGCAGCTACACACTGGCTGTCCCTACTGGGGCCTCCCGCCCTGGGACCTATCAGTTCTTCCAAAAGCATCACCTGAAAAACAACATCCCCAACAGGGGTGAGATAAAAAATCTCAGTAAACTCAGGGTTCTTAGAGGTCTTTCCTCCCCCTGGTTCACTTCCATGATATAAGGTATTAAAATCAACATAGCACTATTTGCCATTATGGCTCTCATAACCAGCTCGCATGTGTATTATCACACCAGTATCATTCCGTTGGACACTACCAACAGGAGGAATGCAACACAATACAACATATAAATATAGCTATATGTACCATTGCCTGAGGAAAATCCACTCAGGACTTTACTCATACATATATGGCTCTTCTAAGAGAATTTCATCCACTCATGGCACATTCTCTTAGAGATACAACATATATAACCTGGCCTGAGGAAGATCATCCACTAAAGGGCACTCATTCACTCAGGGTTCTCAACCACTGCCTGATGAAGATCATCCACTGAAGGGCTCTCATTCATTCAGGCCTCTCAAACTCTACCTGAGGAAGATCATCCACTGAATGACACTTATTCGCTCAGGATTTTCACTCACTGCCTGAAGAAGATCATCCACTGAAAGGCACTCATTCGCTCAGGACTTACGTCACATAAACCTATTCTACTGGCCAGAGAATCTCAACAACACAGAACATTATTACAGTGTATATCAGATACCTGTTCAACTCAATAACATAGTACACTATCACAGTGTACATCATACAAGTTCATCTTAATAACACAGTACACTATCACAGTGTACATCATACATGTTCATTTCAATCAAATATTAACTTCACAATTTTAACACACATGCATCATGATATACAATAACCATAACTTCATCGGAGTATGGTGGAACACAGTCAGTGGGAAACACTCCCAAGAACAAAGAGCTTACCTGGCAATGCAGTGCTCTGCTGTCCAATCCCTGGACTGTGGTCTCCGCCACTGATACCCTCGGTGTCATGCCCTATATAAGGCATATAAGCTCAATCAGACACCAATTCAACCAGACAAGGCATAAACCTCTGAGTCATCTATCTTAAGGTTATCAGAGCTAATCAATTCACTAGACAACTCATAGACCCTCAGCGGTCTATCTCGGCCTAACCAAGGCACTAGAGTCTCCACAAGACTCGGTACAAGCCAAAACAAAGAGCTTAAAGCTCTATACAGGCCAATACTCAAGATTATACAACATGGCTTGAACGGTTTCTTCCACACAACATCATCGTTCCTAAAGCCTCTCAAGCACATAAAAGCAAAAATCAAGGCTCATGCATGTTATACCATCATCAAAATAACTCAACATTCTTCCTACACATGCATTTCTCAGAGCCAAGAACCAAAGTCCATGAAACTAACATATCAAAGTTAATCCTTCATCACAACAACTTTCTAAGCATACTTTTCTTTCTTTTTCTTTTATTTATTAAACCTTGGTTATTATACTAAGTCATCAATGTCAAAAATTTCCAATGGATTGTTCTCTATTATGAATTAGACTTTGGGAGTAAAATAAATGGTTTGAGGATGATGAGATAGGGTGAGTAGCAAACAAAGGTGTTAAGCTGCAGCTAACCCCCTGTTGTATATATAATAGGTGATCTACTGTTTTCATGTGACTAATATGAACGACTAAGATCACATCGACAATATAAACAATTTAGATTGAGTGTTAATTAATAACATTTGGTTTAGGCTATTCGAAAAAATCAGTGTTTAGTCTAATCAACATGCAATGTGAGGTAAAATTGTATGGGGAAAAGCAACGTGGGGTCACATTCTTTTTTTGGCACAAAGGTCAGGATTCCTGATAGGTGAACATGTTAATGTGTTATGGACCGTTGATTGTCGTCAGTGCAATCTTGATCACCCTTTTTCTGGCACAGAGGACAAAGCTATGTAGGATTCTTGACCAGTAAAATCTTCAAGTGTTACTAATTTTGTCTTGTTTTTGGATACTTTTTTTAAATTGTATTTCTATTTTTTTTCTTACACTTTTTTTTAAAATTAACTATTATGTTTTATGTTTTAATTTGTTTTAAATTTTTATTATTTTTTTGATTGATATATATTTTTTATAACAAAGTATAATTTATGTCAAATTTTTTATAGAAAAATGCATATATTTGAATACTCAATATGAATATAATTTAGTTAAATATTTATAAAAAAAAATACATATATTTAAGGTATCTAATTATTTTACCTAAACAAATTAAATAAACAGAACATGTTCGATTTTAATAGTATGCATTAATTCATGTAAAACTATTATTGCTTAAATAGTATTCTTTAAATAATCTTGAAATAAAACCAAATTTATCTAATTTGAAGAACAATAATAAAAAAAAGTTATATAAATTGTGTAGATTGAGTCTTATTTTATTACGTTGGGTTAACGCTATTCGAAAAAATCAATGTGTAGTGAAATCTTCATTTAGAAAGCATTGTGCAGTTACATAATCTCGATACAAGCAAATTGGGGTCAAATTGTCTTGAAGAAATAAATGTCCAGCCAATTCATATGAGAAAAATGCAGTGCTCATTGAATTAATGCATTGTTTACTATTCATTCAAGCAATAAGGGCAAACTGATAACGAACATAATAAGACATAATTAATAAGGGCAATTAACAAGGATAAAAAATTAATGTCGTCTATGTCCACCAGTTCCACATATGGGTGGTTTCCTGTTTCTTGCCAGTTGTCGATGTACTTGAGCATGTTATTGTGGTTCAACTTGTTCATCATGAACAACAACTGGTTCTTCTTGCACAAATGCATTTGTGGAAGAACTCCCAACAATACTTTGGTGAAAGGATGAAAACGAAGGTATAGGCATATTTTGCATGTATGCATAAGTACTGTTGCGTATTCGGCAAGTGTACCGATCGTTCCAAGTAATAATTTGATAAGTAGAGTATCGTATCCACAGGGATTGAGTCACCAAATTTATCACAACTATTATCTTTAAATTGGATGAAGAAGAATTAATAAGATTGAGTTTTAATATTTTGATGTGATGAAATTAAATAATAAAACTAAGAATTAATAAGAATTCAAAAACAATAATATTTAGATTTTTGGGAAATTATGAGAAAGAATTGTAGCCAAGACACACACACTGTTTGATCCTAACTTATCTAATTAGATTGATTGCTACATTCAATTATACTAATTATTCAGATAATGTATTTTTTCGTTAAACTAGTTAAATCCTAATTCCTTAGTGACTTTAACCCTTTAATCCAATCAAAACCCTAATTCCTTAGTGATCTCTCATAAATTAAGCATTAAGAAAATACATATATTCATCTGCAATCATACATCCCTATTCCTAGGTAATGTATCAATTGTTATTCCACCTATGTCAGAAATTAAAGCCCCAATATTCCTATTGTGAACCCTAACCCTCAGAACTTTATTAAAGTGATCAATTTCAATAAAGATATATAATTCATACAACACAAGGTGAAACAAAACAATTTAGCATAAAAGAATCATAGAATTCAATCCAACATCAAAGAAGTTCACATTAGGTGGTGGCCTTAACTACAAAGAAGAGAATTAGCCATACATTGGCATATCTAACTTTAATAAAAATAAGGGAATTGAATCAAGGATATTAAAATAAGAAAAAGAAGAATTAACCCCTTCAATCTTGAATATTAATCTTCTTGCCTTAATGTAAATCCCTCCAAGATATCTTTTCTTGCTCTTGTTCTCCCTTCCTCCATGTGTAGCAGTTCAGAGGTCTGTATAAGTATCTCTGTCTCAGTGTCTGTCTCTGTGTGTCAGTGTGTTTCTTTTGGCCTCTTAAGTCCTTATTTATAATTAGGGTGTGAAAATCTTCTCTTATCTTTTATCTTTAATCAAAATCTTCTATTATCTTTTTGAAATCTTTAATCAAAATCTTCTATTATCTTTTATCTTTGTGAAATCTTTAATCAAAATCTTGAAATCCAGAGGCTTCTTGATTTTGCTTTCTTTTCTTCTTTTCTTGGTTTCCTGCTATAAAAATTCAAAGAATAAGTGATAAAGATAAAATAATGAAAACTTTCACTTATATTAGCATGTATTGCTCAATTATTATTAATTTATTGATTCTTTTAGCTTGAAAAACACTATATGCTAGAAGCATATCAAGTACACTTCGGTATGCAAAGATATGTACCCATAAGATTGCTCATAAAGTATTCTTCGTTTACACTGAAGAACTGCAGATTGTACCCATAATCTTGTTGATGATGATGAGGTTGTGGCGTGAATTCATATGATTGAGCATGTGGTGGTAGTCCTTCATCATGCATGTTAGCAGCCACCGGTTGTCAAGGATGTTGTTCAATTTCTATGTCTAGAGTTGATCGAGATGTTGCTCCAACGTTTGGATAAGTTGCAAATTGTGTAAGGGAAATTTTAGAATTTGCTTGGTACCAATTCATGTAGTGTCTCACATGTTCAATCTTTCCTAGAATTGATTGGTTGATTAACATATATTTGCATATTTTCTTCCAAATGGCAATCCACTGTTAATGTTCTTCCGCCCAATTTGTGTCATTATTCCCTCTCATGTAAGTATCTCCAAACTTCACAAAAACCCTTCAATTCATCCAACCTTGCCTCAAAAAGCAAGAGAGAAAATGAGCTCTTTCTCCCACATTTGCTCTCAAAATGGTGCACACCCCTAGGCACTCTAAGGTTATGTTGCCTTATGTAATGGGTCTTAATCCCACTTGGATTAAGGCCCAATTATGTTAGGTGCCTTAATCAAACCCTAAACCCCCTATTAAGCTTCATGATAATTAATCTTAGCCTTAACTCCCTTTTAACTATTAATTCTAACTATAACAAAGTCTTTTTATTAATTAAACTCTATTTTTAATTAGTTTTGGCCATATTTATCAATATGTCATTAATGAGTTGAATGAATCATCTCCTTCCCATTTACTCTAGTGGTCTTGGGTTAACTTTGTTGACTTTTCCTATTTTTACTATATTTCAATAATTTAATTAATTCTATTTCTATAGAGTATTATTAATATTATTTCTAATAGTAATATCATTTAATTTCTAATAATTTAAATCTTCCCATGGATTATAGTTTACTACAATTAACTTTATTTATTTCAAAGAGAAAATGGGTTCTTTTCACTTTCTACTACCATTTCCATGCATTCCTAAGAGCATCTTTAGTGGTAGATCTTAAATTGAGATCTTAGACCACTTTTTGATAGTTTCCATAGAACCACATAGGATTGAAGATCTCTTAAGATCTCTCTAATTTTTCTTTAGTGGTAGATCTTATTTTGAGATCTTAGGGAGAGAGAAATAGGTAAAGAATTTATTCTTTTTTGAACTATGTGCAGATCTTAAGGGTTCTTCTACAAGAACTCATCCTCCATGTTGGAGATCTCTTCACCTCCTTTATTGGGAGATCTAGTGAAGATCAGATCTTGAGCTCAAGATCTAGCACTAAAGATGCTCTAAGTTACTAAAATTAACATTGAATTGATTTTTCACTAATATTATCATTATCATCATCTCATTATCATTATCATTATTATTATTATTATTATTATTATTATTATTATTGAATTTTTAATAGTTGAAATTTTGGGATGTTACAGCTTGTGTTGTGCGTTGAGCTTCTGTTTCAGCTACTCTTTATTGCTATGGATCAAGGAGTGTGATGCCCTATTTTTTTTTACTAGACTGAGTGACCCCATCTCTCATCTAGCTTTTGTAGATGACCTCATTTTATTTGCAAGCTTCTATTGATCAGGTTCATTAAACCAGAAAATATTGTGGACCTATTTTGTAGAAGTTTTGGTAAAAAACTTAGCCTTGAAAAACCTCTAATGTTTTATTCGAAGAATGTTGGAAGGAACTTAAGGCTCTAATTTAGTTCTGAAATGGGAATGCAGTGGAAAAATTATCTTAGAAAGTATTTAGGAGTGTCTATTTTTCACAAAAGGCCTTGTAGGACTACAATCAAATGTATTATTGATAAGGTGCGCGAAAGGTTTAGTGCTTGGAAGGCTAAGACTCTTTCTTTTGCTGGTAGAGTGACTCTTGATAATTAGGTGCTTCAAGCTTTGCCCATTTATGTGATGCAGACTACTCTTCTCCCAAAAAATATTTGTGATGATATTGATAAGGCTTGCAGGGATTTCATTTGGGGTGACAATCCTATGAGTAGGAACATCCATTTAGTCTCTTGGGATAAAGTGTGCTTTGATAAATTAAATATTGGATTGGGATTGTAGAAAATGAGAGATGTTAATAAGTCTTTCATGTTTAGAGTTAATTGGCACTTTTGTCAACAAGAGGCCCCTTTTTGGTCTTTTATATGTGGAAAAAAATACAAGTGTGGTGTTGATTATTTCCCTTTGGTCAATAAGAAAAGAGCAAGCAATAATTTTTGGAGAGGTATGTGTTGTACTAGGGAGAAATTTCACAAGAGTATTATATGGAGGTTGGGGAATGGTTAGGGTGTTATTTTTTGGTGGGATTCTTAGGCGTTCACCATTGAAGGATGCGGGAGTTGGAAAATGAAGTTGTTGACTATGTGAATTCTAATGGAAATTGGATGACTGACAAGTTTAAGGATTATATTTTTGAGAGTGAGTTAAAGAGTGTGTCATTAATGATCCCTCCAACCCGTGATGGAGGGAAATATACCATTTCTTGGAACTGCTCTAGTGTGGCAATTTTACTATGTGGACTGCCTACGAGGGTGTGGGACCTCAAGTCCCTTGGGTAAGTTCACCATTGTTCAATATCATATCTCATTCGAAGGGTCCTAAGAAAGTTAAAATATTCCCCTCAAAGCTTTCCCATAAATGTGTTATGACAAATGTAAGGAGAATGAGAATGAGTTTGACATATAGCAATTTATGTGTTGTATGTGTAGCTGTTGAAGAATCTTTCCTCCACCTTTTGTATTCGAAAGGGATCAAGCACTTAGTTTTATTCCGTAGATGATTGGAAGTTATGGCTGCAGGTAAACTTATATAGTAAAGAGGTTGTGCAAGATCTTGATTGGCCCATGTTGTTTGGTGTCTTGCTCTACTTCATATGGTGGAAAAGGAATAGGCTCGTGTCTTCTAATTAGTAGTGATCTCCTCATCATCTTATTTAGAAGGCTTGTTGCCAAGTAAGATCTTACAAAGAAAGTGTGGCTATCTAAGAAGCACGAACACGGTCGTGCAGGGGCGTGTCCTGGGTCAGAATCACGCTAGATAGGATTTAGACACGACTCGAGTGTGATGCAGTGTCGGGTGTGTCTGAGTTCGTCGGACACGTGCAACTAGATGCAGCCCACCATCCGGACGCAGATGTGTCACCTATTTTTTTTTTCAAAATTTTTTAAAAAAACATTTACGAAAGAGAACGAAGCCCCTCAATTCTCACGCACAAACAAACTTTCTTTTCCTTCACATTTCCCGCTCTGCAAACGAACCAAACATCATTGCCGGACCTCTGTTGCCATGCGCAAAACACAAGGTAGCTCCCCAGTTTCTCTTTTCTACGTTTTATTTTTTTGTTGCTCCCCTGTTTCTCTTTTTCTATGTTTTATTTTTCCTATTTCATAATATAAAATTCTAGGTTTCTGGGTTTGACATTCCATGTTTAGCTGTTTCTTTGGCTATATTGTGGGTTTGTTATAAATAAAATTATTTTTGTTTTGCTGATAAAAAATAGAGAAAGTGACTATGGTCTTTCTATTTTGTCTCTCTTTATTTAATCAAACTTTTCCCTTTTTTTTCCCCAACTAGTCATGTGCTCGTTCATACATATATATGTTTTTTTTAGCACATTCTTTAAACCCAAGGTAATACCTTATATCCTTAAATTAATTTATGATTATATTTTTTACTTGCATTTCTTTATGGGTTATATTAATTTATGTTTATATTTTTTTTTAATGTTATAGATATTATAATCATGAATGGTTAAGTGAAGATCCATCAAGAGTTCCCCTACATCAAGATGTGGAACTTACTAATGAAAGGAAGAAATGCTTTAGAAGATACTTTGATGATGTAGATATAAAGAGACAAGTCAATTTGGAGTTTGCAAATTTTTTTGGTGGAAGGGAAGGCTTTCATGATGTTGACTCTTTAAGGGATAGAGGTGAATTAGATGCAAAATCTTGGTGGCTTGTTCATGGTACTCATGCACCAATACTTCAAAAGATTGCCCTTAAAATACTTGGGCAACCATCTTCATCTTCTTGTTGTGAAAGGAATTGGAGCACCTACAATTTCATACATAGTTTGAAAAGAAATAAAATGACACCTAAAAGAGCGGTGAATATTGTATATGCTCATAGTAATCTTCACCTTATTTCAAGAAATACCTCAAACTACAATGAAGAGTTAACGCCCCGTACGCGTCCGGTTTGTTAACATTCCATTATATCCATTTACGCAGCAAATATCAATATAAACAGTTTGATTTGGAAGCAACATAAAATATGACGTCATTATACCATCAGTTGTACATTATACATGGTGAAGTATCAAAATATATATCCTCTGTACATTTGTGTACAGAGGATATATATTTTGATACTTCACCATGTATAATGTA
>CM023955.1:35684999-35743413 GCA_013407115.1 Glycine latifolia
AATCGGTTAAAGATCGAGTTTCTCACCTCTAGACAGTTGAGGAAGGTCAGAGGATAGCTTTTCCAAGCTTGAACACCTCTGATAAGACTCCTTTCTTCTCAAAATCCAAACTCTGAGGATATTCCCTAGAGAACGGGATTTCTCCGATTGGTTATCTTTTCGAGAGATTGAAACTAGAATCTAGCTGATCTCGAGGTTTTAATCGATTTCCTAGTTGGGTAGGAAGTGTTTAGATGAAGTATGGAGTAGATATGAAGCTTCCTACTTCGTTAATGGCAGAAAGAGGCGTGGGGAAAAAGAAGAACTCACTTTTGGCCCAAAATTTCGTAAAAATGGCCTTTTATAGGCCCCCAGCCCGCGTTCCCACGCTAACCGCGCCATTCCCACGCTAT
Source organism: Glycine latifolia (assembly GCA_013407115.1). Classification (NCBI taxonomy): domain Eukaryota; kingdom Viridiplantae; phylum Streptophyta; class Magnoliopsida; order Fabales; family Fabaceae; genus Glycine; species Glycine latifolia. The sequence continues at coordinate 35,685,392 of CM023955.1, forward strand.
CGGCGCCAAAAATGCGCAAGAAATGGCTTTCTGGAGCATTCCCACACTAACCGCGCCATATCTGACGCTAATCGCGCCAGATGAGCGAACCTGGGGGTCTCCAGGGCCATTCTGGCGCTAATCGCGTCACATGGCCGCGTAATGGCGCTAACGGCGCTGGATTTCATGCTAATCGCGCGGCACTATTCACAGGGCAAATTTTTTTTTTTTTTTTTTTACAAAACTTGGGTTATTATAAAGAGGAAACTAGAATGTGGGATAGTGCAGGAGATAGGTTTTCACTTAATGAGGATGGAATCCTTGAAATTGTTAATTTATCTCTTGATGAATCAGTTTTAAAAGTTGCCTTTTTCAATGAAGATGACTAAGGGCTTTAATAGACTGGTATTTAAACTTTTTGTTAGACTTAATGCCTCTTAGTCTTAGTACTTTTTGTTAGACATATCTCTTGATGCCTATTAGTAGTTAGTATATTTTCTTAGATTTATTATCATATGAATATATAAAATTTATTTTTATATTTGATCATATTTTACATATGTGTGTTTGTGTGCTCGTCGTGTACCCGTGTCTCATGATTTTTATTGTAGGCATGTTCTCGTGTATGTGTCCATATTGTGTTTGACACCGTGTCCATGCTTCTTTGGTGGCTATTCAAAGGCCTCTTAGAGCATCTCCAATGGAAGAAACCCAATTGGGTTTCTTAACCAACTTTTTGTAGCCCCTGCAGTACTTTTTGTGGTCCCCACAACGCCATGTCACTCTTAAGGAACTCACTCAATATTTTGCTCCAATGCAAGAAACCATAAGGAACTCAAAAAAATTCACATATTTATATTTTTTTAACAAAACTTAACATTTTTTCAATTTTCATAAATATAAATTAAAATAAATAAAAAGAAATGCATAACAATATAAAATAAAATTTTACATAATAATAAATAATTAAACACAATAATACAAAATTTTAAAACATAATTCCATATTTAAAAAAAATGAGCCAAAATGAGTAAAATAAGAATTAAAAGGGGTGCAAGAAGCAAAAAATTGGTGAATTTTACACATCCCAAAATTTCCAACGTTACAAATTACAGTCCCAGATCCATAAGCTTCTTTGTTTTTATTATTTTATTTTTTCTCCACCCATTTGTCTTTTCTTCTTCAATGCCTAGCCCCTCCAGAAACCTCTTTCCCTCTTTCTCTCCACACCAGCGGACCTCCCTTTTTCTCTCTTTCCCTCTTTAATGCGTCACGGTCCTTGCTGTCCTCTCGCCGCGCTGTCCTTGCATGCTCCAACGCCGCCGCCGTCGTCTTCCTCGAGCAAGGAGGTATGTTGTAGGTAGTTATTTTTCCTCTTTATTTTCCTGTGGTGGTTGAGTTTTTTAATATTATTTTATTGGTAAGGAGCGATGCTTATATAAGAAATCGCTCCTCCTTCTTCAAACTTCGGTTTCGCCACGTAGGATTGCTCCAACGCTGTTTTTTTTCAAGATACAGGTTTTTCCCGTTAAGGAACTCTCCAAGCTCCTACGTGGGAGATGTTCTTATGGCTTATAATCAGATGCAACCTAGTATGACTTATGTCCCCGTGTCCCATGGTCTTTATTATAGGTGTCTTCCCATGTCTGTGTCCATATCGTATTCGACACGTGTCCATGCTTCTTTGGTGGCTATTCAAATACCTTTTATGAGCAACCTACTATGACTTATATATTAAGTGGGCTTTCCCTAATGTAGGAGAAGTAGCTCTAAACTGTGATCACAGACGGAGGCAACAAATCTTCTTGTGCTGGTGTGGTGCGAGACCACAATGGTTCCTTTCTTTGTGGTGTTGGTGAGAATTTAGGAGGATCCTCGGTGCTTATGGTAGAGTTGAATGCCATTCTCCTTGGTCTCAAGCTGGCCTGGTCTAGGGGGTTTCGAAATATCATAGTAGATTCGAACTCTTTACAAGATATTAAACTTTTGACTAATGGTTGTTGCTTGTTGCACTGTTGTTCAAATCTGGTTAGAGAGATTCATTTGATCTATAAGGATGGAGGAAATATATATTGGAACCATATCTATCGTAAAGCCAATCAAGTGGCCGATGCCATGGCCAAATATGTTATGAAGGATGAATTTAGTTTTGTTGTTTTTGAATTTGCTCTCAATTTTATTGTTGATGATCGGTGTAAGAGCTGATATAGCTCAGATTTGTTTTCCTAGAGGCTTTTAGTCTATGTTCGTTATGCAATTCACCAAAAAATTATGACTATTTTTTTGAAATTATTTTAATTATATATAAAATCAACATTAAAATTATAAATTTAAAGGTATTATTTAAAGTTAAATAATTACTTAAAATTTACTATTTTTTTGGTACATAAAAATTTACTACCTATTAAAAAATTACTATTTTTTTATATAAGAAATCTTAAAAATCACAAAAAAAGAACACTTTCTCAAACAAAACATAAATTCGCTTTAATTTAAACTACGTTCTTGTTTCTTCGCGAAACAAAAAAACCAAACACGATGAACAAATTAAAATGTCGACAATAAGGTTTGGAGTGTATTTGTGAGCATTTTGGTTTACAAAAACAATCATCAATCATGGGAAGCGATAGAAAATCGAAACGAGCTTCACCCTCCCAACGCGAAGGTACATCACTTCCCTCTATGCAAAACCAAACTAAGTTTTGGGGTTGGAACAAAATTTGATTCATGGGTTCTGAAAAATAGTGAAGAAGATGGAGAAGAAGAAAGAAATTGGACTTTTTACCCATTTCTCTGTGTGTGTTTGTGTGTGCGAACCTTTATTCTTATTATTATAGTTTGTTAATAATTGCGGGGTTAATTGACAGATGAGAAGAGAAGCAAGAGGCAGAGAACGGTAGAAGATGAGGAAAGGAAAAAGCGGAAGAGGGAAAAGAAGGAGAAAAGGAAGGACAAGAAATCTCACAAGCATTCCAAAGAAAATAATTCTGCTAAGGGTGAGTGGAGTTTGTATCTTTTATTTTTTATATTTGCCTAATTTTAGGGTTGTGAATGTTGGGCTTTAAAGGCAGAATAAGAGGGGCAAAAAAGAAGGTAGAAATGAGAATGTTAAGATGATATGGCCACACAAGAAAAACAAGGAGATATTGGTGTAGCTCTGATTAAGAAAAAAAATAACAGAAACCTGTTAAAATGGTTTGGACACGTACATAGGTCATTGGAAGCAGCAATGAGTAGAGTAGACAGCATGGTTTTTAGTCATATGGAAATAGGAAGTGAGAGACCAAGAAGGACATTGGGGGACGTTGTTAAGAGGAATCTTATGGTAAATAATTTGGTCTTAAACTGATGTTGCCAACTTCATCTAGTGGAATTAGGGTTTTATTGTTGCTTAACTGTAGTGGCTGCAGGACATGATACATGCGTATCTAGGTGCTGATTGTCTGGATTGGATAACCAAGTTCAACCTTGGTGGGACTATTAGTTTTAAATCTTGAAGAAACTGAATATGATAAGATTATAAGCATATGTAACCTAGACATTCAAAGAATGGTAACATTAACCTTGTATTAGTGTGTAAGTAATGTTGCCTTCAAAGTGCCTTACGATGTGATAGTCTATCTAAGAGATTAGGACCATATCTCTACTTAAGGAATATTTCTAATTAGAGGAATAAGGAAAAGAAAGGGTTTATCTGTAGTCAACATGATTTGGAGGGTATTGAGAACTGTAAACTAAGCCAGTTCGATTAGGAAGCAAGAGGATATGGAGACTAATTTTTGATTTGCTGAAATCTTCGATGTTCTAGTCTAGCAGGCATGCCAATATTTTGTATTTAAATTTAAAATCAATTTTAGGCATCTTTCTTTTCTTATATATAGATGTACGAATAGGAAAAGCTGTCTTACTAATACTCCAGCTCTGTAACATAGCTCAAAGGAGACCCAATTTAAATGAATGTGAATTCATGTAGGCTTACTTCTTGGGGTCTTGGACAATGAGAGTATTTCCTATTATCATGAATACCCCACATGTTTGATTTCCTGTAGTATTAGTACCAGGGCAAAGTATAGGCATAACACATCACTACCTGATAAGAACTCAGAAAATAAGATGGAACATAGGTGGAAAGAATAAAAGAGAGTAGAATTTTACTATTGCAAACTGAACACAAAGTGGAGAATGGAATAAGGATCTTTCCTCCCACTCCCTAATCTGATTTATCGAATACCCTCCCCAATCTGATTTCGTCCTTATTTATCTAACCAAACTCCTCTAACTCAGTAACTAACTAACTAACTATTCTCACTAAATAACTTATGGACTAACTAACTAACAGCTGTCCTTATTCAGCCCTCCGCATTATACATCCTAACAATACTTCCCCCTTGAAATTCCACCTTACCCTCAAGGTGGAAATAGGGAATTCTCATCCTATGAGAGAGCTCCTGCTGATCAGCTCTTAGCCATGCATCTCTCTCCTGGATGTGGATAATCTCCCCAGGCCCACTATCCTATGCCATTTCACTACAGATTCTATTCGCTACTTTTTCCCATCTTTCTCCTTGACAATGTTGATGATATATTTTTTTATTGACTATATAATTAATAGCCATAATGATGGGATATTGACAATACTATTAGGATTATGGAAAATGTCATGTTTGAATGGGTTAGGGATATATTGTAAATAGGGTAGCATTATGGGATTGGTAGATTTTCTTTTTCCCAATATTGATGTTTGTTGGTGATTGGGTCTTAGTTTTAGGAGATTAACTCCAGATTTCCAGCATTAAACTGAATTATCAGATTAATTCTGATTGTATAGTTTGGAGAATATTCCTTTTATTGTTTAAGGATCTCTTGTGTATTCTTTCCTTTTTTAGTTCACGGCAAGTTAAGAGGAGAATATCTCCCCTGATTTTTAAGCCTAGATTAGTGTACAACTATTGATCTAAATCCCTATTTATCTCTCTGAATTTTGAAATCAATCATTCATAGTGAAATGCATTTTTTTCTACAATGTATAATAATTAGGATTGCTTGATATCTATTTGGACTTTCTGTCATTGTTAAATCTATAATTCATAACATTATCCTCAGGGCAATGCTTAATAAATATAAAGTGAACAGTCTTTTTTAAAAGTGTAACATTTAATGTTATTAATGCATTAACTGCCATGGTTTCAAATAGAAACTTTCTATTTATCAATCTATTAACCATTGCTCTTAGGCAAATAGTTTTCAAAACTAAATTTATGATTGAAATTGTTTTTTGATTCGACCCCTCTCTTCTCCCTCTCTCATACTTGTTCCATATTCCCTATTATTGATAAGCCTCTCCTAGATCTTTCTTCCTACCATATTCTGTTTGGTTTGTCCTACATCAATATTGTAAGTGTTTGAGGTTAAGTTGGCAAATTGACTAAGTAATGGATAATCCTCAAATGTTCTTCTTTTGAGGGAAACTAGTTGTGGAAAGTCTATCTACAACTTCCATTATTTGGTGTGATTGTCTACTGAAAATGCTCTTCAAAATGCCAAAGTCAAGCAAACTCAAAATACTAATTACCTGCTACTGTTGCTTACAATTGTGGTTAACATTATACTGTCTTCTGTCACAACTCATGAACTGCTGTTATCAGTGGCTCTGCTGATTGTTGTATGGTACTTCACCATCTTTTCTTGAAAATGCTTCAATTTTTAAAAATACAAATTTTGGCTAAATTTTTTTCTCATAGCTTGGTAAATTTCCATATAACAATTGCTCCCTTGGTGAATAGAAAGAAAACTAGAAATTTTCCTCTGAAAGATTTTCTTTCTAAATTAGTTCGATATTATTTTTGTAACACAAGTGAAGTAGAGATGTTTATGTGCTTCCTCTCTATTATGAATTTTCTATTCATCATTGCTTAATATTATATTTGATGAGCATTAACTTTGTTTAGTGTTGTTTGTTGTTCACTGAACTAGAGTTCTGGTTAATTTACTCTCTTATATCAAATGGGATTCTTTTCATGGGAAAATAAATCTACATCCTGTTGTTATCTCAGGGAAGTTGAAAGATAAGCACAGAAGCAAACATAGCAAAGGTGATGGCCATATGGTAAGTTATATTTCCAATATTATTAATTATGCTACATGCAAAATAATCTTGTATTACTGTCATGCTGTATCTGAGTCAGATCCTTTTCCTTTCTTTTTTTTCTCCCTATTTTGCATTCATGCTTTTCTCTTCAACAACTGCATCTTTTAAATGTTATTTAATTTTGTTCTTCATCCCCACATTTAACAGCATTGTTTTTTCTACAAAATTCATTGATATGGGTGAGGAATGCTTTTATTTTACTACAGAAAAATAATGTAGAAAAAATAAAACAAATAATTTATGCTGCAATGTCCAACAGCCCAATAATGTTTGTTTCCCATAGTTTGAAGACTATATCTTGTTGCTACTGTATAATTATCAAAATAATTGAAAACTTTTAAGATGGACCATTCCCATCTACGCATGCCACAGTATTCCTTTAAAAGGCCCGATATCTTGCTGATATATATTGATCTAGTTATGTACTTTTATTTGTTAGAAGTAATTTTTATATTATTTATCTATTGGTTTGTTGATATTTACTGTTCATCTTGTTCTTTTGAATGTAGGAATTCCAAGAATTGTCCAATGATGACTATTTTGCGAAGAACAATGAGTTTGCTACCTGGCTAAAAGAAGAGAAGAATGTGTTTTTCTCTGATCTTTTGGCTGAGTCAGCACGGGAGTTGTTTTCTGATTTTGTCAAAGCCTGGAACAAAGGAAAGCTTGATTCAAATTACTATGGAGGCATTTCAACTGGACCTCGCACATCCCATAACTGGAATATCAAGAAGTAGCTTTAGACATAAGAGCACTCATCTTGATCCGATCTCTATGGAGCTTTTGATTAGCCTTCCTTTCTAACCACAAGCTTGAAACAGTAAGTATAGATGTCTTTTTCTTCTTTTTTTATCTGTGTAAATGACAATCTGCATCAAATTTCAAGAATTAGTTGTTTGCAGTGCTAAAAGGATAAATGATACTAGAACAGAGAACAGGTGAGTTAAAACAAAAATCTTAGGGGGATTATTTGCAGTGGCGGATAGGCATGTCACTTTCCCTGGCTGTGTTTCTGTGACTCAATGTGACTGATTCTGGATGAGGGATAAAAGTAGGGCTGTTTTTCCTTGTTACTGAAAGATTTATACCAGCTCATCTATGAACCTGTTGTGTATCATTGTAACGAGGGTAATTTTTCCCTATAATCTCTATTTCACAACTATTGTTATCCTTACATTTTTTTTACTACCTTATACTCAAACTGAGATTTGTGAATCCCCCAACACTTATTGCATGTTTGGATAATTGTTGCATCCTTTCCAAAAATACATTCAGTTTAGCATCCACCCAAAGGTATGTTCAGAATGGTTAACCAAACATGTAATCTGTGTTTAAAATGACATAAATACGAATGACGAAAAATTGTCTCAAACATAATCACAATTTGTGATCTTTATTTTTTTATTTTTCTCTTCTGTTTATCCACAGGAAGGAAAACTTGCTTTTCTTCTCTTCATTTTTTTCTTATTATCTATATGTCCCCATTTAAATAAAGGCTTAGAGTAAACTAAACTGATGTTAGTAGAACAATAGATGGACATGCCTAATATTCTATACATAATCTTGTTTAAACTTGGGAATTTATAATCTTGTTTGCCTAGAGGAAAGCTTATCTTCTGTTTGTACCCATGAAATCCACCCCTCAAAGTATGCGTAAAGAATATCAAATATGCACCTGTTTTTGGAGCCTGTAAGATTTTCTTTCTTTCTTTTAGGATATAAAATGCACCATGTAAGATGACATATGATGTGGTCATACTGCTTCTACAAAATTATCTATACCAACACATTTGACACAATTTCATAATAACATAAATTTGATATGTAAAGTGGGAAAATAAGGATATATTTATCCTTCGTTTAAAGTCTATTAAGCATATGCAGTATTTTAATTAAAATCAAGGGTGGACAGAAACCTATATTAAATTATTAAAGACTCAAATTCTTATGTATTTGAATGCTAAAATGACTACCAAATGACCACAGAATTTTTTTAAAAAAAAAAGCTTAAATGAGTTTTTATTCCTAATACTCAATTTTTGTTTTTGTTTTCCAATAATTTTTTATTGTGTTGAGTTTCTAATAAAATAATAATTTTGTTTTTGATCTTTGATATTTTGTTTTATTCAATAATAAATTAACGAATTTTGTATATGTTTCCTTATAAATTAATGAATTTTATTTTAATTTCAATTAGTTATAAATAAGAAAATTTATCAGAAAACAAACACAAATCGTTAATTTATCATAGATTAAAAAAAGTGTCAATAATCAAAAATGAAATTGTTGTATTAGGAACTTAATATAAAACAAAAATTTATTAAAAAATAAATATAAAAAATAAATATATATTAGGAATAAAAATATATTTAAATCCTTAAAAATAATACAGTTTTTTTAGTACTTTATCTTTAATCTATTAAGAACCATTATTCAGCCTAATTTACTGAAACCTATTAACCACTGGTTCGAAAACTAACGAGATTATAAAAGAGCATGTAGTGCTTGCTTATTCATATATATTTTTTCCACGAGCTAAGATACTTTACATTTTCTTGGGATGGGATGGGAAAGGCTTAAATATTGATCATCCTTAATGGCAGAATGAATCGAACTCCTCAAAGTCATTATTTACTTTCTCTAGTCTTTGTATACCAATACCACCACATTCTCCACGCAAAATTCATCTTCGTTCCAATTAACCGAGAGGAATGTATCAGGGCTTTTTTTTTCTTTCCAAAATGGATGAAAAATAAAAATTAATTATCATAATGGATCGATAAAAAAAGTATTTATGGTGATTTGTCAAGTAAAAATATAAGAGATGTTACCTTGAAAAAATAAACTCTTTATGGTTATTAATTAATATTATTGTGAAATTAATCATGACTTTGAAGGACTTTTGCCTTTTAATGTTATTGTGAAATTAACCATTTTGTTCCTTGGTAATGACTTTTGCGTTTTAATGTTATTGTGAAATTCAAAGTTAATTTCTATAATGCAATTGAGAGTTTAATTAATTATAATGATTATAATCATGGATATATTTGTTGTTGTGTTTTGAAGAACACAAATGTAAATAAGTTGTTTGATTCAAAGACGTATTTATTAATAACTTAAATGAAACGAATGGAGGTGAGATAAAAAACAAGAAACACCCAAGGAAAAAGAAGAACGAAGAATAGAAAAACTTCAGTCTTTCATATGTGGAAAACAATATATAAGATGGAGGGAGAATAAATAATTGTTGTAAGTCTAATTGTCAAAAGAAGAAGGGATTAAAAAATTATTTTGTAACATTAACGGATGAAATTAATGATGAAATAAATTTGTCTCATTTTTTATAATTTTGGGAACTAATTTTTATATTTTTATGTTTTAGGAACAAATTCATCATATATTTTCATGAATGACTATTTATTTAAAAATAATAATTTTAAACTAAGATCATCCCATTTGTCGCCACATTTTCGAGTTACTATTGCCTTCCTCGTTTCAGAGTATATTTTCTTCGTCATTCAATATACGGAAAATCAATATTAACCCTTACGCAGTTTTTTTCTTTGTTGGATTGTGCAAGTGTTGAAGTTGATAACTGATTATGCATTATAGAAACACTAAAGTTCCTTCCTTTTCATTCTCTTGAAATGAGGCTAACCTTAAGCGGTGTATACCGTCCCTATAGCTTCCCCACACTCCTCAAATCCTCTTCTTTCAGCACTCTGTGTAGACCCTTTTGTTCTTCAGCACTATCATCTTCCCCCACTTGTGTGAAACCCCAAGTTCCCCTTTTTCTTAGGCAACCCATTTACTCCACCAAGTTGTGTGAGCTCAAAAAATGGCATGATTGGGCTAAAGGTGTTGCCTTTTCAATTGGGTCAACTTTTGTGGACTCAGATAATGGGCCAGACTCAAGCCTGCTGTGCAGGGAGCTCAAGTGGCTCATGGAGGATGCTGTTGAAGACCACTCAATGATTGTGGAGGATGATGACGATGATGAGAGGGTGAAAATGAGGGTTGGAATAGAGGAGCTTTACTGTTTGTGGAAGCAAAGGGTCCAATATAGGAGACCCTTTCAGTATGTGGTTGGGTGTGAGCATTGGAGGGACTTGGTGTTGAGTGTCCAGGAAGGGGTCTTGATTCCAAGGCCTGAGACTGAACTTATTGTTGATTTTGTGGATGATTTGGTGTCAGAGAATGAGGATTTGAAAAGGGGTGTTTGGGCTGATTTGGGGACTGGAAGTGGTGCTCTTGCTATTGGTATTGGTGGGGTTTTGGGGAGTGAAGGGAGGGTTATTGCCACAGATTTAAGCCCTGTGGCTGTTGCTGTTGCAGCTTACAATGTGCAGAGGTATTGCTTCCAGGTTAGAGATTTTCAAGTTTTTTTTCAATCTCCATGTTGTCAAGTCAATTCCTTTTTGCTTGCTCTTTTCCCTACCATAGTTTTCACTGCCTCCACTGTTTTTTTATGAACATGCTGAAAGTTTGAAAGATATATTTCCAACTGCCATATGACTTCTTTTTGCAAATATGTTTTTGTTGGTTTTTTATAGACTTAAATATGTTTTTAATTCCTAATAAATACTTGATTGTTGTGTTTACTCCCTAATAAAAATTTTCTTTGCGTTGAGTTCATAATAAAACCACACTTTTGTTTTTAGTCCTTGATATTTTGTTTTAATCCTTGATAAATTAACGAACTTTGTGTTTACTTTTCAATAAATTAGCGAATTTTGTTGTAGTCTCGACTAATAACAAATGAAATTTTTTTATCAAGGAGCAAAGACAAAATTGGTTAATTTATGAGGGATTAAAAATAAGTGTCAAGTACCAAAAACAATTTTTATTTTATTTGGGACTCGACGCAAAGCAAAAATTTATTAGGGAGCAAACACAAAAATCAGATATGTATTAGGGATCAAAAACATAGTTAAGCCTTTTTTATATTCCTTTCATTCATTGTATCTTGCATGATGCTGTGTGTGTGTGTTTGAACTAGAAATAAAAGCAAGACTGAAGAAACTATGTTTTAGGCTATTTAGTAGCTCCGAACATCGGTTCAAGTCGATGAGACTACACCTATGGATTGGGGAAAACGTGCATCAGAATGTTGTGAACTGCAACACTAACACAAACTTACTTGTTATAGAGAAGTATATCAACATAACAAACTGAAAAAAAAAAATTAAAATTGTTGATTTTCATGTATTTTCGTTTTGTTGTTTATCTAATTCACCTGTCCCCCTTAAAATATATCTTACTGCTTCCACTTTTGATTTTTGTGACCCTCATTTGAACCACCTTGTTGTTCTTTACAGGACAAAATTGAATTAAGGGAAGGATCTTGGTTTGAACCATTGAAAGATATGGAAGGAAAGCTAGCGGGTCTTGTAAGTAACCCACCTTACATACCAAGTAAAGACATCTCTGGTCTACAAGCTGAAGTTGGTAGGCATGAACCTATAGTTGCATTAGATGGAGGTACTGATGGCATGGATGCTCTTCTCCATCTTTGTGATGGGGCTGCTTTAATGTTGAAACCTGCTGGATTTTTTGCTTTTGAGGTATGGATCTTCTGCTTTCTACAAATTTGTACCAAAATTCTTTTCTGTTTCTTATTATGCTTGTGCTTAGTGCTTACTTAGTTACTCATAAAATTTTATCAAAATGGTACCACCTAGCTTAATTTGATGGCAATTTTGTGATCAGTAACCCTCAATAAGTTGTCAGTTTTGCCCATCTGATCAAAGTTGGAAAAATTGGGAATGATTTTTATGAGCAGTCCCTTTTGTAGAATGGTCATAAATGTAATTCTTGAAAATAAGAATTGATTTTTTTGCTAAACTACTTTTTTCCTGACTAGTATCACCGTACTAGAAATCAAGTACATAAATTGGGTCACAGGGTGTTCCTTTCTGTTGTTATTTTTTATTAAATTATTATTATGTGTTAATGGGAATGGTGACAAGAGTGAGGTGGTTTTGGAGGACGTTTTTGATGATCTGAATAGAATATTTGTACGCAGAATTAATACACATGAGGTTAAGGAGACTTTAAAGAGGATGAAGAATAATAAAGCGTTGGGACCTGATGACGTCCCTATTGAAGTGTGGAGGGGTTTGGGAGATGTGACAATAAAATGGTTGACTAATCTTTTTAATAGGATTCTTCAAACAAACAAGATGCCTGATGCTTGGAGGAAAAGTATGCTTATGCCTATTTACAAAAACAATGGAGATATCTAGAATTGTTCAAACTATAGAGGCATCAAGCTCATGAACCATACTATGAAGTTGTGGGAAAGAGTTATCGAACATCGCCTAAGGAGGGAGACCAAGATTTTAGTAAATTAGTTTGGATTTATGCCAGGAAAATGTACCATGGAAGCTATTTTCTTGATGAGACAATTAATGGAAAGGTATAGGGAAAGGAAGAAAGACTTACATATGGTGTTTATAGATCTTGAGAAAGCATATGATAGAGTCCCAAGAGAAGTCTTATGGTGGACTCTTGAGAAGAAAAAGGTAGCATTAAAGTACGTTAATGTAATCAAGGATATGTATGATAGGGCTACCACATGTGTGAAATCCTGTAATGAAACATCAAGGTATTTTCCTATCACGGTAGCTGTCCACCAAGGTTCAGCTCTTAGTCCTTATCTTTTTGCCTTAGTGATGGATGAACTGACAAGAGATATTCAAGAGGAGGTGCCGTGGTGTATGTTTTTTGCAGATGATATCGTACTTATTGATGAGACCAAAGATGGCGTGAATAGGAAATTGGAATTGTGGAGAAGCACTTTGGAGTCTAAAGGATTCAAGATAAGCAAGAGCAAGACGGAGTATATGACGTGTGAGTTTTCGCGGGATAAGGATGGTGATCAAGACACAGTGCATCTACTTGATCAAGAGGTACCTAGGAAAGATGTTTTTAGATACTTGGGATCAATGTTGCAAAAAAGTGGTGAGATTGATGAGGATGTAAGTCATAGGATTAGAGCAGGGTGGATGAAATGGTGGAGTGCATCGGAGTTTTTGTGTGACCGCAAGATTCCCCTTAAGCTAAAAGGAAAATTCTATAGAACGGCTGTTAGACCGGCAATGCTATATGGTGCAGAATGCTGGCCAGCACATAGGCAGCATGAGCCTAAAATAGGGGTAGCGGAAATGAGGATGTTAAGGTGGATGTGTGGATATACGAAAATGGATTAGATAAGAAATGAGAATATTCGACGGAAGGTATCAGTGGTACCGGTATGTGAAAAGATGAGGGAGCATAGATTGAGATGGTTTGGGCACGTTATGAGACGGCCACTAGATGCTCCTGTAAGAACAAGAGTTTGTTACCAAGAGCTAGACACAAAGAGAGGTAAGGGTCGACCGAAACTTACCTGGGGAAAGGTAGTTAAACAAGACCTAATGGAGTGGGATATAAATTGGCGGACGGTATGTCTTAGAACAGAGTGGAGAAAAGCGATAAGCTTGGTGGAGGGTTAAACCCATTAGTAACTCTATGTTCCAGTCGTTCCCTTGTTTTTAGTCTTTCTCCTCCTCTTTTCTCCCTTCTTCCTCTCACCATTCTGTTTTTAGCTTTTTTTTCTCTCATTTGTCTTTTTTTCGATTTATCATTGGGTTCATCTACCACCGACCTCAATTAACTTGGGTTAAATGTGTTGTTGATGTTGATGTTGATTATTATGTGTATTCTTTTTCAATTTTAATTTATAGTTTGGTGATTACTCGGTGTGTGTGTGTGTTTGCTTAATTCTGATGCAGATCTTTCATAATTTTGAGATTCCCTTTGACAATTTAGGCAATATAATTAGAAATTTTTCTGTAGTGTCCAAGGTTTAGCATTAATGTACGCTATCATGGGACACACAACACATAATGTCATTGTTTAATGGATTTGAAGTTAAATAGCTATGTTAGTGATTCCATGTTTCTTTATGTCATCTTAAGGCAACGAACCAATGTTATTCGTGAACAAAGCTGAAATCTATGATGATAAAAAATAAATTTAGTTTTGTAATATGACAAAATTTAGATCAAGTCTCTTATATCATTGCCATCAAATTCTCAAATCAAACAAACAATGACACATAGATGTTTTCTCCAACAATAAATAGCCTCTGCTAAGAATATGATGTGAAAATTTTTAAAAAATATTCTGCGTGTCATTTTTTAATTTAAGAACTTAATGGCAAGAACATAAGGAAATTGGTCTAAGCTTTGTCCTTTGCAATACTGTGTTTTATCCTCAATTTATAATTGCTGATTTTAAATCATGGCTGTGGTTACTATAAGATAACGAGAGTTGCAGCTACTGTGATGCTGGTCACAGTCAATATGGCCTTGATATTTTTAAAATTTTGCCACTGTGAAACTTTTTTATTTCAAATAAAGGCCACAATATTGTGGTCATTTGCAGCCGTTAGGGTTGATTTATGGATTCTACATTTTTCCCCCAGTAAATGCAAATCAAGTATGGATCTATTTATGGAGTTAGATTTACAGGCTTACATTGATTGATCTTTCCCATCAATTTTATTTATTTATATGTGAAGTTTTCCTTGAGTTTTTCTGATAAGTTGGTCTGCAAGATGAAATTCAAAATGTTAGACTTTTGCTAAATAGATATTTAGAGTATGGAATATAATTATATGTATTATTTTAGGAATAGACCAATGTTTATGAAGCTGACATGATATATAAGACAGTGGAAGTTTAATGGGTCAGAATCTAGGGTAGAAACTGGTGGACTGAATAATTGATGATAAGGAAGAACTGAAGGCAACAGTATGTAGTTTTATGGTTAGATTGATGACTGTTTATGTGCTGTTGACTGAACAATACCTGTGGGATCAGTGTTTTAGTTTGGTAGGCTTTAGGCAATTGAGGAATAATCAACTAGTGATGATGAAGTATAGCAACTAGCAAGTGAAATGAGTAGAAGATAGGGAAACCTAGGTTTGTCTCTTCTAGCATCACACATTAGAAACATGCTGCCATGATATATTAATATGATCCCGTATTAAAAAAAAGCACATTACAAATCGTTTAAAACGTTCTTCTGATAGTCTGATACTTATACTCTTTAACAATTAGTTATAGAATCCTAATCCAAGGAAGAAAGATATTCTGTGCTAGTAAACACAAAATTATTTCATGGGACAAGGTAGCCCGGAAAGTGGAAAATATTTTATTCTTCAACTTAAGCATTTTTTATGCTATCACATTCATTTTATGTTTGCTTCTTATTGTTCCTTTCCTAACTTTTCTTAATAGACAAATGGAGAGCAGCAGTGCAGGGCTCTTGTTGATTACATGGAAAATAATAGAAATGGAAGCTTCTACAATTTAGAAATACGTGCTGATTTTGCTGGTATTCAAAGATTTGTAATTGGTTTCCATCAATAAGCAATTTGAGTTACAGATACAAGTTTATTTTATTTATTCTTTTGGGGGAATAATTCTCCCATTGTTCTACTTGAAATTGGAGCAGAGACCCAGCAAAATGCAATAAAAGGTAACAACAGTCAATTGATTCATTTGCTTTGTCAGTTTAAGAATTTTTACCCTATCAACCATTATATTGATTTGTTTACACTATTTTTCAAATCAAAGATTCTTTTAAACTATTCCAATGAAAAAAATTTCAAGTTATTTTTTGAGTTATTATGAGATTGATGCGAACTATTCACTATTTTGTCAATGACTAATCTTTATCTGCAAACCTAGTTGATCACCTTTAGCATGTCTCATTTCCTAATTACGTTTTTTTTTTCATCAACAAAATTTGAATTTGAAATTTTCTTTTAAGAGATTTGAGCGCATTATTAATTGGACCAATTACATATTGGATCAAGTTGCTAATTTTAGTAAGGAGAATGTTAACTAATGTTAACTAGAATTTTTAAGATATTAGTTAAAGAATTAAAATAAAAAGTTTTTATAAGAAACAAGTATTTGAAGTATACAATACAATTCACTTTCATCATTATTTACAATTAGGCATTTTTATTATGATCTCTCTTCATTATTTTTTTGGATATGCATTTATACACTATTCATAAATAAGTAAAAAAAAATCCCTTAGTTCAACCATATCAAACTATTCTTCTTTTATCTGTATCGCTATACTTCATCTTCATAACTGCGACAAAAAAATAAGAATATAGCAATTAAAAAAAAAAAGAAAATATTGCAGTTTTAAAATTAATTATGCATCTCCTGTAGTCATTAACGTCGGCCCAGGACGTGACTAATCACGTCGACCCAGGACGCGACCCAGGTCCATTCACACCCATCCACGACGTGACTCACCAGGTGCTGACATGTGTCATTTGCGATGCGTAGAAATTTTGGAAGATCATAACTTTTGATTGGGATGTCCGATTGAGGCGAAATCGGTGGTCACGCGATCGTAATTGAGAGGAGATGTCGTTGGCAAGATCCCAAAGGAGACTTGGCCAAAAATTTTTCCCAAAAGAGGCCTCTAAGTGCCTCAAAATTGCGATTTAATATTCGGACACCCAAAAAATTTCTTGTTTTCTATTTTTTTTTTATTTATTCAATTAGTGAATTGCATGCTATTTGTTATTTTTCTAATTACTTCTCTTAATTTCGAGCATTTCGACATAAAATACGTCTCCATCGAATATTTTTATGAAAAATTATGACTATTCAAAGTTATATGCATAACCAATTTTACAGTATAATTTTGTTCAACTGTTTAAATTAGTGTTGCGACTACAATACTGTCATTTTTTAATTTTTTAAACCAAAATCGTTTAAAAATCTTCAATATAATTTTGGTAAATAAATATACCAAAAATTGAATAATCATAAATTTTGATGGGAATGTCCGATGGAGGCGTATTTTATGTCAAAATGCTTGAAATTAAGAGAAGTAATTAGACAAGTAACAAATATCATGCAATTCACTAATTGAATAAATAAAAAATAGAAAACAAGAAATTTTTTGGATGTCCGAATATTAAATCGCATTTTTGAGGCACTTAAAGGCCTCTTTTGGGAAAAAATTTGGCCAAGTCCCCTTTGGGTACTTGCCAACGGCATCTCCTCTCAATTATGATCGCGTGACCACCGATTTCGCCTCAATCGAACATCCCAGTCAAAAGTTATGATCTTCCAAAGTTTCTACGCATCGCAAATGACACATGTCAGCATCTGATGAGTCACGTCATGGGTGGGCGTGAATGGGTCTGGGTCGCGTCCTGGGTCGACGTGATTAGTCACGTCCTAGACCGACGTTAATGACTGCAGTAGATGCGTACTTAGTTTTAAAACTACAATATTTTCATTTTTTTTTAAATTGCTATATTCTTATTTTTTTTTGCCTCATAACTGCCTATTCTTTAATCTCAATGTCTAATGTGAATTTCAATAATTTTTTAAACAATTTGTCAATAACTAAAAATAACCTTATATAATGATTTAAAGACTTATATAACCTTTTGGTACTTTATAAAGTATTGTTTGTTTTTATTTTAGTCCTTTAAAGGTTTTTCTTTAATTTAGGCCTTTAAAGATTTAAAATTTTAGTTTTAGTCTATGTAGTCAAGTAACAAAATTAGCTGATGGCGTAACGACAATTTTGACAATTCATTGACTTGCTACATTATCAAAGTTTAACAAGACAATTACATTTTTTTAAATAAACTATGCTTTTAAATATCTCATCAACTGATTTGACATAATAAACTATTTTGAATAGATGAGGATTTAAAAATATAATTTAAAAAAAAAATATAGGATTTCTGTGTCAAATTCATTGATGATGAAATAAGTCAATGGACTGCCAACCTTATTGTTATATCATCATATGATGTTTTTACTTGACAACATAACTTAAAGCAAACAAAATAATTAAATGACTAAAATTAAAACAAAAATCTTTAAAGTACTAAAATTAAAATCTTGTATTTTATAAGAACCAAAAGGTTATTAAAGTCTAATTTAAATTATTCCATTATAATTCTAAAATATAGTTTTATATATATTCACCAAAATATTTATTTATTATGAAATTTTAAATTATAATGCACAATTTGAAAAAACGAGTCTCTTATTCTTTTTACTCCCTCAATTAGACTTTCAAACCATTATCTTTATTATCTCCTTTTAAAGTGCCTTTCATACATCACTCCCACAAACTAACAAAAAATTATTTCTCAATCCTCTCGAATTATTTTCCTTTTATCTTTAAAATTTCTTAACCACTTATATTTTTAAATCTTTTTTCTTGGGTCATTGTGACATTGGATATTGGTGTGAAATATCATTGATTTTATTAATAATTAATTTCTACCAAAAAACTTGATTGGTCATGTATAATGGGATCTCTTCCCCTAATCATATTTTTTCTATCCACAATATTGAATTCAAAACCTTATTTAAGGGAATTGAGATTAATTTCACTTGGACCAAAGACATATTAGTTTATTTCTTTTAATCTATAATCTTTTATCTCTATATCTAAATTCAATTTTATTTAATTCAAAAAAATTGTCAATAGTTAAAAATAACCTTATATCATAATTTTAAATTATTTACTATAATTTGAAGTATAATTAATATATATTCAATGATATTTATTTATTATGCTTTTAATTATAATATCATTTATATATTAAAAAATAGTTTGTTAAATATTATTTTAATTATATAAAAAGTAAACATTATTCAAGCTAAATGACTAGTTATATTTTAGATTGAAAATAAATAATTTAAATTAGTTGTAAAATAAAAATAAATTTATAAAAATGAATAAAAATAAAATTATTTTTAACTATTTCATAATTTTAACAACTATTGAGACATAGAAAGATATTAAGTATATAAATACTTAAATAGAGATAAGAAAGGTACAATATGATTGTAAGATGTTTTTATTAGTTGTAGTGTTAGCACGTCAAATGAACATCAAAATGAGAAACAGAGATTTTTGAAATGTCTAATGCAGATATTAGGAAGAGTTATGTATTACTAATCATCATATCATCATATTACTATATCTATGTATATAAATTTAAGAATCCAAGGTTAGAATAATACATGGGAAACAAGGTAGTTATCAGGTTTGATGTCATATGTCATTATTTGATGCGTCAAAATAGATTGGTTCAGATACAATATGATTGATTCATAAATAATATAAATTGATTTTAAGAATAAAATATTAAAATATTTTTTGGTAATTAAAAAAAAATTCATTAAAATGTTTTTTTTTATAATTTAAACCATGTTTAAAAATATTTTATCAATTAATTTTGGTTTTTTATAAAACATTTATTGGTCATTAAAATATGTTTATAAATAAACAAAAACAAATGTTTTTAGTATATTTTGAGAGATTAATTTTGTTATAATTAAATTTACAAAAAGAAAACTTTAATATATTTTTCATGCATAATTTTTTTTAAAATATCTTTTAATAAAAATGTTTGCATTATATTAATATGAAAATTAATGTTGAAATTTTTACCCGCGATCAATTATGTGTTACATAATTTATAATTAAGTTAAGAAAGAGTATTAAATTTTAATATTTGATCCTATTAGGCATGACAACTTGACCCGCATTCGTGGGCATCCGTCAGAACCCGCCTCGATGTCAACGGGAAAAAATCGAGTTGACCGGTTTCGGGTTCGGATTCGATTTTTCCCCGTCTGTTGAATTCGGGGGCGGAGGCGATTTTGGTAATGCTGATAACCGCCCCGCCCCCGCCCCCGCCATGCTATATTTAATTATTTATATATATGTGGAATACCTTGGGATAAAGGCTTAATTTTATTCAATAATTAGGAGTATAACTAATTTTATTTTCCAGCAATAAACATCTAATGTTGAAATTTTATTGTAATTACATACATTTGAGACTTAGCATGATCAAATTTTATGCTATGATTGTTGTTTAAAATTAATTTTTTAATAGCAATTTTTAAGTGTTCGGGGGCGGGGGCAATTTTTTAGTCCCACCGATTTTGAGGGCGGGGGCGGGGGTGATTTTGAGGGGCGAGGGCGGGGGTGGTATAAGTAAAAACCACCCCCGACCCACCCTGTTGTCATGCCTAGATCCTACACAACACAAAGAGTATGTACAATAACAAAAAATATTATATTGATAACATATTTTATTCTAACTTATCTTATTTCTTGGAGGATATGGGGCATTTTTGAGATACAAAGATTCTTAAAAGGCACATGCCTATCATGTGACCAAATATATATAAAGAGTTAACATTGTTTATGGAAGGGGATATCACTCTAACGGAAACAAGAGAAGTTAAGGGATTTTTTTTAGATTGAACAAAAAGGAGTGCATGTGTAATTGAAGCAAAATACATAAAGTATCATTGTAGTTTTTTTTTCATGTTTTTATAAGATATTCATTAAATTGTTCATATATTATTATTTTAATTTTATAAAATTACTTTTAAACATGACAAATTATATTTGTATAAATAAAAATTATTGTTCTAAATGCCATTGAAATCATAATTAATTGAGATAAAAGAAATGGTTAAAAAAATAATAAAATATATTATACAATTTTTAATTATTATCTATAGGACACTTATAATCAAAAGTTGTTGTTTTTTTATATTGAAATTAAAAGAAAAAGTGAAATAGAAATATTTCTTATATTAAAAATAATCCAAATTTTCAATAACTAAAATTATTTAATATCATATTAAAAATGTTTATTAGTTAATTCAAAGAGTTGTTACCAATAACTTTCTCTCAAAAAATATTTTTGGATTCTCAGTGACCATTATAATATTCAAGTAAATATTTTCTCTTAATATCATTATAATATTAACATGATAATTCTTAATTTAATTTTGTTTTTGTTTTAAAATTTCATTTTAAGAAATATATACGGATATCGTTCGTATACTTGCAAAATATTCATAAAATACATACATTGATACTAATCAAAGAAAATATTGGTGCAATTATGAAACAGGCACATAGTGTATCAAATCATATTTGTAAAAATCATTAATATTTTTAAACTACATATATTTTTAAGAATTATCATTTCAGCTACCGATTTATATATACATATATACTAAAAATACAAATATCACTACAATATTAATGTGAAAATAAATATCATCATACTTAATTTCACTAATATTATTAAAATTTATAGCCCTTTTTTTATAATAAATAATAAAACAAATAATTAATAAATTTAGAATATCTTAAAATAAAAATAAAATGCTAATTTATTTTGCAGTGTACAGGTCTACATAGTAGTATATATAAAAAATAATTTTATTCTATAAGATGATGTTACGTAGCACCCCATATTCATTCCCTCTAAAAAATTTAATTAGTGCAAAGTTTATATTTATTTCATTTTATTCTATTTTCAATAGAATCTAAATCAATTATAGTATATAACAACCACATAATATAGAATATTCAGATTTTACATTTTATTTTATTTTATATAATAGGTTTAAGAACCGTGTAAATTAATATAGTATATTTTTTGTTGACCAAAGTAAAAATGTAAAAAATATCTGATCACATATACATTTTAAAATATAATAATTGTGGTTAAAAGTAAATTTTACATGAACATAGCTAATAAAGATTTATTTCTGGTGTTTTTTTTTAATTTGCATGTGTAAAATTTAAGTTAATTCACACAGATATATTTTAATATTATGAAACATACACTGCACACTTTTTAATTGATTGTCCAATAAAATAATTTAAATCAACATTAATTTATCCAATATCTTTACTAGATACTATATATTATAATTTAAATTTTTTAAATTCATCATGTATATAAAATATATTTAAATATTTATTTGCATATGTATTATTACAAAACTACATTTATTAAAATTGAAAGTAAATAAAATATATTAAAAATTCAAATAATATAAAAATTACTCATATAAATTATAAAATGTGAATTTAATACACTTGTAAGGCACATGAAATTAAACTAGTATTATATAAAAGGCAGTTGCTAACTGAGATTATCAGCACACTTGTCACATTCTAGTAAAAGGATGTTCTACTTTTTTTCAAAGTTTAAAAAAGGAAGGGGAATATTTTTGATTTATGCCTATTATAGTGATATATTATTTATGTAATTAAAAATAGTAAAAAAAATTAAATGTCCATTTATGATAATTATATATACAAAAACCAGACACAAAATTTTAAATTACATTTGATTATTATAAAAGCCTTATTTGATTATAATTTAATTTTCTACTTTTTTCTGGAAATTTTCTATAATTTTGTTTTAGAAAAAATTACATGTATATGGCAACCATTATAAGCTTTTTAGAGTTTATGTATGTCACAAATATTATGCACATATCAAATATTATTTTGTATTAATATATCTCATCAAATAACATAAGTTATGAGTTTGTTTTGTTATCATTATGATTAGTTGAAATTTTCCATATATCTTTGCTGGAAAATTTCAAATATTCTAGTATATATAATATATGTATCGTATAGTGTGTGGAGCACGATCAATCACTACTGTACAATGAATTTCTAAAAAAAAAAATTAGAAACATTATCAATTTTTTATATATGTATTGCAACTATTATCCACTTTATCAAATATTATTTATTTTGTATAAATATATCTCATAAATATAAAAAAATAATTCACTATTAATATATATTGTTGAATATATATGTTATTGCTTAAATAATTATTTTAAATATCCAATATGATGACGTTAAAAGATCATATGGTTGTTGAATTATTAGGATGAGGATAAAGACAAATACATTCATTTCGGATTATTTGAATTTATTAAGTGGTTGTGATTTGACAAAACCAGAGTCAATGAAAGTCAGCAAGGAGATTTTGTTAAGAGTGGATTTGAAAAACATGGAACTACTAGCTAGGCGGTTAAAGCAAGATTTTTAGTAGAGGATAAAGCTCAATTGAACGTGTCTTGAAGATAAAAGCAAAAATCGAAGCTGAGAAGGCGCAATTGAATATAAGATTAGCCGAATCTTATGTAGATGAAATTGATAATTAAAGTAGCCATGTAGCGTCCTGATGTAGACCAGCACGATCTTAGTGAGTTACTTCTTACCTCTTATATAAATATGTTGTTTGAAAAACATTCGAGGGACAATTAAACCAATCAACTAATACAATGCTTTTGTCGACAATTTTTGTTTATCAATTTACTTGCTTTTCATCTTGTTATTTTGAATTTATTTACCTTTTCAGTCCCATATCTTTCTAATTTTTTTTTAAAATTCACTTCAAACCGAATATTTTCTAGAGTTACTTAGGAACCCATTATTGTTGATAAGACGATTTTTCCTTTCAACACACAAATCGCTTGATCATGGATTCAAATTTTTGAATCATGTTGGAGCAAACGTCAACTGAGACGCATTTGACTAGCTTGTTATTTCACAAAACAACAAAATTGGCATGCCTAGTGGTACCAAAGTGTGTGAATTGATCAAAAAGTTTGAATCATAAGTGGAGTCGACCTAGTCTATGCATTTGCATTCTGGTAAGACTACTACACGTGAGATGGATCAACAAGCCAAGAAGAAGAATGGTTGGAAACAAGGAGAGAATTCACTAGGGATGCCTACCTCCTTAATGACAAGTCTAGTGGCAACAACCTTGCCAAATCCTCAATTGGTACTAAACATATTGTAGCATTTGCTACTGCTACTATGCCTGACAAAACACCTATTGTTATGACTACTCTGTTCATCTGACAATAAATAGACATGAGAATACATGATATAAACAAGCCGATATAGTAAAACCTATGGTGTAGAATAAAATGCTACAATCTAAGGAATTAGAAGCAAGGAGGGTGAATGTTGGTGATAATTATTCTTCTTTAGTACTTAGAAATCATGAAGGGTCGAATCAGGTAATTAATCTTGATTCTCCACATCCAATTGGGCTAATTCAAGCAGGATTGACATTGTTTGTCCAACTGAATATGGATTTTATGCCTACATGGCAAACAACACAACTGAATACGACTACGACAATACTGTTTAATACAGTCTAGCAGATAAATGGTCAGGTGGGTTTTTTCCTACACCTTTAGTAGCCAATACGAGTTATGTGCCTACTAATGTTAGTAATTTGTTTGTCGCTACCCTTGGGGGGCAAGTAGGTGCAAATGATTATGCTAAATGATTTTTTCCACAAGTAGGATTAGCAAAAAGACCAACAAATGCTATTAGTCAGATCTACTTACCTCATATAACGTCCTTTATACCTCATTTAGGAGGGACTAATAAGGTTGTGATCTAGGGCATTGCTAATGGAGAAACCCCTTATGTCAACAATAGATGTAGGCTTAGGGGCAAATACTATGGGACAGACCAAATATCAGCCACTGAAATCCATCATAAGGCCTTTGATTGATCTAGATATGATTAGTCAGTAACATGCATCCTCAATATAAGTTCCAATTATTCCCTCTATCCCTAACAGGAATAGCTTTTACTTGGTACTCGAACTTGCCTCTAAACTCAGTACAAAATTGGGCAGACATGGAAAGGTGTTTTCATGACAGGTTATACAGACCTCAACCTGAGGTAACTATAGCTGATTTGATGAATATGAAACAAATGGTGGATGAATTGACAATAAACTTCATAACATGGTTTAGAAAAGCTAAAAGTTTCTTTTTAGTATAGTTACTCGAAGTAGAATATGCAACTACGGCAGCATGTAACGTGCATCCTCAATTGAAAGACAAGTTGGTGGCTCATGAATATGGTGATCTTAGACAATTAGCCTCTAAAGCTAACTAAATAGAGCAATTTATACATGAGAAAGAATTGAAGAGAGCTAACAGAGACGTGGGTCTTATTTAATCTCTCTAGTTAATATTGATGATGAGAATGGTGAGAGTTATGAAGAGGAAGCTAAGATCATGGCTGGCGAAATCCTACGTGGAAAACATTACTCATGTCTAGCATTAAAACATGGTAAAGGAAATGGTGCTAGTGATGGGAAGGTCGAATATGACTTTGATATCTCCAAGGCAGATCAAATTTTTTATCATCTGATAAAAGACCAACAATTTGGCTAAATGATGGACATAAGATACCTTCTCCAAATGAATTAAAAGGGAAGAAATATTGTAAGTGGCATAATTTCAACAACCATTTTACGACCAATTGCATTGCGTTTCAACAAGTTGTACAAAGGACTTTGAAATAAGGTTGTTTTAAGCTAGTTGACAAGGGTGCAACTGAAATGGAAGTGGATAGAGACCCTTTCCCAAAGCTAGATATTAATATGGTTTCCTATGAGGAGCCTATTTGATATTAAAAGGAAAAATATGAAGCATGCATGGCAGCCAAAAATAGAGGTGAAACAAGAAACTACATGGACCACCAAAAGGACTTCTGTGTTTGAAAGGTTATAGTCTCCGTAAGTAGTAAGAGGAATATGGGTGCCTCATCAGATCCGAGAATGTGTTTGACAGATTGGAGCCCTAAAAGAAGGAACTTCTAATGGATCAACATGTCGAATTACTGGCCCCAAGTTGACTGATATGCGCCAAGCTAGGAAGAGGAAAGAAGAATTCACGAAATTTGAAAGGATTAAACAACAAATACCTGCTAAAAGGGAAATGGTTCAAGTACTACAATTTGATGAGAGCCCTATCCCAAAAAGCAGAAGAAGAGTGGTTGAGTTCAATGTTGAAAATGGAATGAGACTCTACATATCAATGTCAACAATAAGGACAATTGTCAGCTCAAAATGATCAATCCCTCTACTAGAACAAAGGTAGGGCAATAATGTGTGAACCAAAAATTGGTCCAAAACAAGCCAAAAGAACAACATGGGGGTTAACGCGTACTCTAAAAGGGAGATTGCAAAGGGTCAAGGCTATAAAGAAAATGAAGCAAACATTGACAATGATTGCAGATCTTAAGGTTGTAAGCCAGGTGAAATTTTAGTGAATAAAGTGGCTCTAGCTTTAGACCAAGCTTTTGGAGGAAAGCAATCAATCGAAGTGGCGGAAACAACAATTTTGGCTGGAATGGTTCAATTAAACCAAAATGGAGGAAAGTAAACCAAAGTCCAAGGAAATAGATATGATCTTGGATACTAATGGGCAAAAGGATATCACATAAGATATCACCCAAGATGATCCAACAAAGCAAGAGTTGAAACAAATAGAAGATTCACTATTGGAAGCATGGTTGAATGATGATGATTTGCTAGGTGCTAAAGTAAATGCTATAAGTTTAATCATTAGTAAATTTTGGGATAACTTGAATCAAAATGAAAGTCTAGACGGAAACATATGCTCTGAAGACACCAAATGGGCTACTTTGGTGATGAAGAGGTCGACAAAAGAGTCAATATAACGTTTGACAAACCTACACGAGAGATGGCCAAACGTTTGAAGTCTTTGTATGTCAAGGCCCAGATAAATGGTAAAACATTGGGAAATGTTTTTGTCGACGGTGGTGCAATTCTTAGCATTATGCCTTTAACCACGTTCAGGAAATTTGGTAAGAGAGAAGAATGTTTCATTACTACAAATATGAAGATAGTGAATTTCACTGGGGGAGCCATTGCTGCATTAGGAGTTTTGGTAGTCGAAATCATGGTTGGTCCAAAAACCATGTATTTATCATTCTTCATAGTAGATGCTAAACCAACCTATTTTGTTTTGCTGGGAAGAAATTGGATTCATGCTAGTCAATGTCTACCTTCTACCTTGCATCAACAACTATTATTTTGGGAGGGAGATCAGGTAAACATCATGTCGATTGATGATTGCTCATTTTTGGCTGATGTTAGGATGCTTGAAGCTTTGTTTTATTTGCCTTACTTGATCCCTATTCAAATTCCTAATGACTATGAGGAAGGTACTTGGGAATCTTGCAATTTGACTAAAAAAGGGTTTGTTATAAATTGGCAGGCGGAAGCATAACCATCCATTGAGTTTATAGATGGACAGACAAAATAAAGTTTGGAAAGATTTGTTGAATTGAC
This sequence comes from Glycine latifolia, assembly GCA_013407115.1. Taxonomy (NCBI): domain Eukaryota; kingdom Viridiplantae; phylum Streptophyta; class Magnoliopsida; order Fabales; family Fabaceae; genus Glycine; species Glycine latifolia. The sequence continues at coordinate 35,712,556 of CM023955.1, forward strand.
TGAGTTTATTCATTACTAAAGATAGGATAGTTGAGTCAACTATATACGGTTGATGCGCCAAAGGAAATAGAGCATCAAGAAATGTTATTGGCCATAAAGAGAGAATCACCTAGTTTTGAGGCTCAAGATCCCTTAGAAGAAGTCAATCTTGGTACATAAACAAATGTAAGAATGACCAAGATTAATGGTTTGTTAGTTGATAATGATAAAATTTGGCTGATACAACTAATAAAACAATACAAAGATTGATTCACTTGGGATTATCATGAAATGACATGACTCTTAAGGAGTTTAGTAGAGCACAAATTACCCATCAAAGTAGGTTTCAAACCACATCAGCTACCTTCCAAGCATTGTAACCCACAAGTGTTGCCTCAAATTAAGGCACAAATAGAGAAGATGTTGGGGGCAGGGTTCATCCAAACAACTAGATACATCGAATGGTAATCTAACATTGTGCCTATGATTAAAAAGAATGTGCAAGTTTGGGTATGTATGGATTTCAGGGATCTAAATCTAGCTACTCCCAAAGATGAGTATGTAATGCCTATAGCTAACATGTTGGTAGATGTTGCTACTAAACATGAGTTCCTAACCTTTATGGATGGACATTCTGGGTACAATCAAATCTTTATGGCAGAAGAAGATGTCCATAAAACAACATTTTGTTGTCTTAGTGTGCTTGGGATTTACGAATGGTTAATAATGTCGTTCGGATTGAAGAATGCTAGAGCTACTTATAAAAGGGCCATGAGTTTCATATTCCATGATGTCATTGGCAAGAATATGGAAGTGTGTACTGATGATGTAGTTATGAAGTCAATTGACATGAGTCAACATCTAGCCGATTTAGAATAAGCTTTGCATAAAATAAGGTTCCATGTTCTAAAAATGAATTTGGCTAAGTGTGTTTTTGGTGTATTGATTGACAACTGTTCGAGATTCCTAGTCCATCAACAAGGGATAAAGGTAGACAAGAATAAAGCTAAAGCAGTTTTAGAGGGTAGACCTCCCTAGAACAAAAATGAGTTGCAAAGTTTAATTAACATCAACATCAACAACACCTTTAACCCAAGTTAATTGGGGTCGGTGGTAGATGAACCCAATGATAAATCAAAAATAAGAAAAAAGAAAGAAAAAATAAGTTAAAATAAAAGAAGGGTGAAAGGAAGAAGGGAGAAAAAAATAGGAAAAGAACTAAAACAAGGGAACGACTGAAACATAGAACTACTAATGAGTTTAACCCTCCACCAAGCTTATAGCTTTTCTCCAATACGTCCTAAAACATATTGTCCGCCAATCTATATCTCACTCCATAACTAATTTGGCTGGTAAAATGAAGGCACTCTCACCATTATTAAAAGTAAAAGATAAAGACAAATTTAGCTGGGGAGAAGAATAACAGCAAGCTGTTTTTTATTTTATCAAATTAATCAATTGTTAGTCGCACCTCCAATCTTAGTTCCACCAATACTTAGAAAACCTTTGAAGTTGTACATATTAGCTACAAAAAAAGTCAACTAGATGCCTTCTAGAACAAGATGCTGAAGATGGAACGGAGAGAGCTATATATTATTTGAGTCGATTGTTGCATGATGTTGAATGTAGATATACTCCTATTGAAAAACTATTTTTGTCTTTGTTTCATGCTTGTACAAAACTTGAGTATTACTTATTTCCTAATGAAGTTTGGTTTTGTGCAAATTTGATATTGTCAAATATCTATTGAATATACTTGTGTTACAGGGACATTTAATGAAATAGGAAATTAAATTAAATGCATACACATGAACATACAAATTGATATTGCCATTATGTGTTGTAAAGGGACATGTTCTTGCCAATTTTATAGCCCAGTACCCATGTATCCCAATAATGGATGTATTAGTGTGGGCTAATAATTATGTTGGCCTACAACCTTGGGTTTTGAGTTTTGATAAATCATGAACACAAGATGGTATGGGAGTTGGAATAGTACTGATTAATCCAAATGGCAAGGTTTGGCGATATTCCAGTCCAATATATCCAAATTATTCTAATAATTAAGCTGAATGAGGCTTTGATTTTAGGATTAAAAATCTTGTTGGGAAGATGAGTGACATGCGTTTGAATATATGGTGATTACCAATTAGTAATTTGGCATGTGAATAGAGAATACAAATGTAATACCATTACATGAATTTCTACAAATTGGCCAAACAACTATTACGAAGTTTTGCCGATATGATTGTAGAACACATCTATAACTATGAAAATGACGAGGCAAATGAACAACATGGTTCTAGATACAAAAAGATCAAAGGAGAAATGATGGAGTATCCCAAAGAAGATCTAGATATAATGTAATAAACGGGATAAATGGAAACAAGAACTAATCAACTATTTGTAGAAGCCAAATGACAAGGCAAAGTTTAAGCTGAAATAGAAGGCCTTGAGGTATGTCATGATTAGGGATGACCTTTGTAGAAGGAATTTCAAGGGAGTGTTATTGAAATGCATAAATCAAGCCTAGTCTATGAGGCTAATGAGAGAAGTCCATGAGGGATTATGTGGATCACATAGGTCTATCCCTATGATGAAATGGTTGCTAATTCGGCATGGATATTATTGGCCTACAATCATTGTCGATTGTTACCAATATGCTAAGGGATGTGTAGCATGTCAGAAGTTTGGTTCCTTGCAAAGATTACTAGTCGAAGAAATGCATGTTATAGTTAAACCATGGCCAAATGAGAGGATTGGCTATGGATGTCATCGGGAAAATACATCCTGTATCCACCAAGAAACATGGTTTTATCTTGGTAGCTATTGATTATTTTACAAAATGGGTAGAGGATGAGCCTTTAGTGAATGTAACTCAGGAGGTCATAATCCGATTTATGAATCACAATATTATATGTTGTTTTGGCATACCTGAGTCAATTACGATTGATTAAGGAACCATGTTCACAAGAGGAAAAGTAATTGCTTTTGTTCCACAGTTTGGTATAAAACTTATTCGTTTGACACCATACTATGCTCAACCTAATGAACAAGATGAAGCTACTAATAAGATTCTGATTGATATAATCAAGAAGAACTTAGAAGATCATCCCGGGAAGTGGCATGAAACTTTACAAGAAGTTCTATCAAGAGTCACTTATGAGAATGAAAAAGTGAGGGTATTTATTGTTTTAACATATAAAACAAATCTAATCGATTATCAAATGTGGTAATCGATTATTTCGTTCAAATCTCTCTTGTTCTGCATTTCTAGAAATTGGGTAATTGATTACAGATTGGGGTAATCGATTATCTTATTTCACATAGAGATTCTGAAGCTTCTATGGTTCTAAAATGATTGATTATCAAATGTGGTAATCGATTATTTTGAAACACAGAGAGCTCCTAAGTTTCGAGATGCAATCTAATCGATTATGTAATGACCCGGATTATAAGTTACTAATCTGGATGCTTGATGTATGTAATTAGTGATTAAATTTCATGTGCCACGTGTGTTATGTTGCTTAATTACTTGATTTATTTTGGTAAGTCCTAGTTGTTTTGTTCTGCCTTAGTATGCGTGTTTTATGATGGATGTACTAAGTCAACTTTGATTGGCTGTGGTTGCTGCCCGAACACGCAAGGTGGACATGTCCTGTCAGCTGAGTACTTAAGAGAAGGAATGTGCAGTGGAAGCTTATTCATCTATCTTCTCTTTGCGTTTTCCTCTTTCTTTTCTCCATCCTCTCTCTGAAACTCTCACCCAGAACTCTCTTTTCCTCTCCCTTAACTTTTCTGTGTTACCTTCCACCCACGAGAGTCACTGTAGCTGCTGCGGAACTCCCGACGCTGAGAAGAACCTCGTGGTCGGAGCTGGAGCTTAGGACAAACACACCGAAAGCTTGTGAACGAACTCCTAATTAGGTAAGGGGAGTTTATCGTGTTTCTTAACGGCTTTGAGTACCGCAGTTTGGGGGCCAAGGAGTTCAGCCGTGACGATAACTGCATGTTCTTGTGTGTGTGTTGTTTTCCAGAGAAGCCATGTCTTTTTCTGCATGGGGTGTGTTATGCCTTATTTTGTTAAATGTTGTTTTGTGTTGATGCTTGGTGTTCTTGTGGGGAGTAGATGCTTTAAGAACTTCCCGTGCCCGTGTGTGAAGTGGCATTTTGATGCTGGAAAAACTTCTAAAGACACTTGCAGGAGTGTTTATGAGGGTGATAAGTACCGGGATGGGTTGGCTGGGTTACACATAGCCATAAATCCTTTGTTTGATGTCGGCTACCGGGATGGGTAGGCCGAGTTAGATAAACGTGTCGAACCCATGTTTTGATGTCGGCTACCGGGATGGGTAGACCGTGTTGAGTGGGTTACGTAGCATGCACGCATGCATGTAGGACGTAACCTAGACTTTGTTGGTGGACGTTTGTAGACCGGGTCACCTACCCGGAAGTTGTTTCCTCAAAATTGTTAAGACTCGTTTCCTTTTGTTAAGGTATACTGGGTTCCTTACTCGGGTGATGCGTTAGAGTTGTTGAGCTCGTTACCTCACCAAAGAGAAAGAGAGCTACCGGGTTATTAATTCGGATGAGCTTCAGCCTTCTCGGGAGAAGAGTCACCCGGTTCCCCTACTCGGTTGAGCTTGTGTTCTTTTTCTAAACAACCAGGTTACATACACGTGTCACCTCTAGAAACTCATCCTTCCCTTTATAGAGAGACTGGGGTCCTCACCCCGGGATGGGATGTTCCTTTTAGAACTACTAAGTCTAAACCCCTTTTTCCTTGAGAACTGTCAGGTTCCTTACTCGGCTGAGCTTGTTTGCTCTCTGGAAATGAGCTACCGGGTTCCCTTGCACTCTTGTATAGGTTGGCAAAATACAAACCCGGGTTCTTACAAACCTCGACCGAATTCCTCCGATCTCGCTCGTTTTGCTACCTTTGTCTTCCCTTACCCAAACTTTACTTCTCTGACTGACCCCTACCGACCTTGTCCGCGTTATACCGACCTTGTCCACCTTCGTCCGACCTTGTTCGGATTCTTACCTTGGGATAATATGTCTAAGCGCCAACCCGGACACCTCGTACTTCACACCGGTCCGCTTGTTTGTATGTTTGTGAGTGACGTATGTGATTGCGTTGGTAGCTTTTGAACTCAGTCTATGTGATGACTCAAGATGAGGAATGCGTTTGGATATTCTATGTATAGCAGTGAGATGCCGAGACTGGGTGGTGGTAAACCTTGCGAGGGCCACGGTATGTGCATCGCTGGGCCCTTGTGTGGGAGGAACGTATGTACATGGAAGGGTATGGAGATCCCAGCCAGGACGAGTTATCCCTGCGCCGGGCCATACAGTGATGGTGCCCATGAGAGATATACAACATTTGCATGGCGGAAATGGAGTTGATGATTGGCTGTAGGGTACGGAGGTACTGGGGGCCACGTCTGTTGAGAACTCCTTTTGACACCCATTAGCTGATCACCATGGGGGGTGATTCTTGTGCACGACAGAGTGACCCTGACAAACTGCTGCATCATCTGACCACTGGGATGACCCATTTCTGGGATAGTACCACATTGCATAATGAGAATTGAGTCAGGAGCATGCATCATGCTAGATTTTATGAGTTGATTTATGAGATGATTGTGAATGTACGTGTATGTTGTGCTTGGAACGTTTGCAATTGTATGCTGATAATCGTGTTGTTTCTTGATCGGGTTGTATGCCTTCTTCCTGTTGTATTTATCGTCGTTATTTAATATGAAGAACTCACATTTGCGTTGTTGTACCTTGTGACCTGTGATGACTGCGAACCGGGTTCGTGTGAGCAGATGAACAGCATTAGGTGTTTTTGGGAGAAGTCCGAGTTGTTGAAGCCGACGTGTTTTGCCGGGATGCCAATGAACATGATCCCGGACAAGAGTTGCACTTTGCTAGATGTACCCCTTGTTTTAATGGATGCACTCCTCATTTTGCTAATTACACCCCTAACTTTTATTTTCTCTTTCTATTTGTAAGACACTTGATGTATATTTTGAGATGTAATCTTTGCACTTGTAATTAAATTATGTCTGACGTGTATAAACAAGTATTCGAGATGTCTTATGAATATCTTCACGTATGTGTATTTTGTATGATGACGGTCATTATATACTCGCAAAAATTTACTATCGTTTTCACAAGTAACCAAAAAGGGGTGTTCTTTTTATTAAAATGAGTTTATGCCATGATTTATGAGTTAGTGATATAGTAGCGACGTGGCTGGTCGTTACAGATTACAATGTGATTATCAATTATCTTGAGCCACATAGAATTTTTTCTTCTGAAATTGGCTTGGGTATTTGATTATAAAACTTGATAATCGATTAATTTGATAAAACTTGCCAATATTTTAAGAAAAGTAAGTTTTGTTGCTTGCTCTAACACTTTGTAATGAACTACTAAACTTGGTAATCTATTACACAGTGTTGAACTCATTACTTCTAAGAAACTTTGAGATCGATACATTTTCCTTCTCATGTTTGGTTACCACTAAACATGGATAGATAAATTAAGTCTATAACACTCAACATGCCTAGTCTAAAAACATCTAATACAAATGTCATATCTTTAGAAACTTATTTGGGATTTTAAAATTATTAAAACCAAAAAATCTTAAGACTAATCTTCAAGTCTTCAATCTCTTTGACTTAACACCAATAACGATCTCGATTGATTTTTCTTTTTCTATTTGGATGAAGTAGAAGTCATAATGGAGAAGCTAGTGGCGGAACAAGTACTTTAGCAACATCAGGATCAACTTGAAATTGATTATCAACAAGTGGTATATATAGCAGAGTTCCACAAGGGAAGATTTCTTCTTTGACGGTTGGCCACCAGTTAATATAGGTTGATGTTTCTCTAGGGCCAGTAAGGAATGTTCTGAATTCGAACAAATTCAGCATCCATTGGTTCTGATGAGTTACATTTTTTTTCACTTCTTCAATCGACAAAGAAGGCCTAGAGTTCGGCTCAGTCATAGTCAGAAAAGCCATTGGATATTTTGGTGAAGGTTGAATTGACGAGTAATAAATTAAGGATTATAAGGTTCCACCGAGATCTTGTTATATCTCGAATTCAGCTTAATACCAGAGTAAATCCCTGGCCATTAGAGCATTACTCCAAGAAGTCCTTTGACCCTCAATATCGGTTAGAGTAACTTGAAGGTCCAGAGTCAGCCAACTAGGGATGTCATGATCTACAGTAGGAGGATTCCAAAGTGCCCCTTGTCATCCAAAATAGCAAATATTGATTCAAGAACCAATGTTGCATACTTATTGGCAGTAGACTTAACACGTAGAGCCTAGCTAAGAATTGGATCAGTGGCATGATGCTCTACTCCTGTAGCCAATTTAGGTACTCCAACGACAAACATAGGGAAATTGCGTATAATCTAGAGTTGCAAAAACCAAAAAGGGCCAGAAACATTGCTTAAACTTTGCTTTGTTTTCATTTTCTCTAACAGTAAAAAGATAGATTATAAAGGGAAGACAAAAACAAGGATCCTATGGACATAAGGTTTTCTGGTTGAAGCAAAGTTATGTGGGAGACATACTTAGAAACAATGGCTTTGGATGAAAAGCAAATAAAATACTTACGATACCAATAAAGCAAAAAGGCATTATGCTCTTGATACGAAATTGTTGTTGTTGACTTTTAATAAGCATTAATGAAATGTGGATAGCCGTTTGAAGCTATAGAAAAAGAAATACCTAGGTTTTCATTGCATGTGCCACTTCTTCATCTTCAGAGAAGCTAGAACTGCGTGAGACTCATCATCGTCATTGTGGCCGTAGCTGTGAGGATGGGATTGAGAGTTATCATTGGAAGATATGATGGAGTAGAATACAAGAAAGAAAAAAGCAGAAAAGGCAAGCAAAAGAATAAGAAAGGAATTGAAAAGGTAGTTCGTTCGGATGGATGAACATAGCTATAAAAGTTGACTATTTAAAGAGAAGGTGAAAGAAGCATTTTGTAAAGGCTAGAATTTGAAAAGTAGTTCGGATTAAGTCAAGAAAAACAGAAGAAGATTAAGTTATATATTAAGTGCTTCATTTAAATCAATCAACATTCAGATATAGGGCAACATTTGTTATCGCTTAAAAAATTATTTTAAATAGTCAATATGATGAGGTGAAAAGATGAGATGGTTGCTGAATTATTAGGTTAAGGATAAAGGAAAATACATTCATTTCAGATTATTTGAATTTATTAAGTGGTTATGATTTGGAAAAACCAGAGTCAATGGAAGTCAGCAAGGAGTTTTCATTCAGAGTGGATCCGTAAAACATGAAACTACTAGCTAGGCAGTTGAAGCAAGATTTTTAGAAGATAAAGCTCAATAGAACATGCCTTGAAGATAGAGCATAAATCGGAGCTGAGAAGGCACGATTGAAGACAAGATTAGCTGAATCTTATGTGAAGAATTAGCCAAAATTGATAGTTAAACAGTCAAGTAGTGGCCTAATATGGATTAACATGATCATAGTCAATTATTTCTTACCTCTTGTAGAAATATGAAAAGTTGTTAAATGTCCTATATTTTATGCTTCAATTGTAACAAAATAAATAACATATTAATTGCTCTCACAAATGATTTATCCTTATTTGATAAGATGTTGTTATAGTGTGGTTATTAAATTTTATTAAGTTTTCTTAGAATGTTACAATGACATTAAAAGGAATAAATTTATTCATTTGTGGACCATCATTTTGCATACATTATTTTAAAAATAGTCCTTACAATTTTTATTATTTTTTTTAACAAAATTGTGACATTGTTTCCATATGAATGTATTCGTATAAATTTAAATTTATTGAGGGATAAAATCAACTTTGTTGTGCAATACGTGTATCCGTTGATAATTCGGCTATAGATGGTCCTCTGTAGCTTGTTTGTTTTTTTGCCCCCTTTCATTCAGAAAAAAAAATCAATTTGGGTATGAATAATTTTAAAATTTATATTCTTATGAAAACTCTAGTAATTTATATAACCCTTTATGCAATCACAAATAGGCATACTCAACAATTTATCAATTTGGGTATGAATAAATTTTAAATTTATATTCTTATGAACACTCTAGTAATTTATATAACACTTTATGCAATCACAAATAGGCATACTCAACAATTTATTTATAAAAGTGAATGTATAAATAAATGTTATTTTTAAAAAATGCTATGAATGCTTTCTTCAAATTGAGAAAGTTAGGATTAAATAATTATTTTAAATTAATAATTTCAATTGTCTAAAAATTAGACTTAAATATGTTTTTAATTTTTAATAAATGTTTAATTTTTATGTTTTCTTCCTAATAAATTTTTATTTTGCAATGAGTCTCTAATAAAATAACACATTTATTTTTTGTCCTTAATATTTTGTTTTAGTCACTAATAAATTAGCAAATTTTGTATTTTCTTCGTAATAAATTAGTGAAGTTTGTTTTAGTTCATTCTATTAACAAATGAAAAAAAAAATCTGGGAACAAACAAAATATTTGTTAATTTATCAAGGATTAAAAATAAGTGTCAAAGATAAAAAATAAAATTATTATTTTATTAGGAACTCAAAAGGAAAACAAAAATTATATTAGAAATAAATGCAAAAATTGAATATTTATTAGGAGTGAAAAACATATTTAAGTCTAAAAATTATTATAAATGCTTTCTTAAAATTGTAAACTTTTAAATATACTATAAATATTTTTTTAAAACTAAAAATAGTTGCGTGTAAATTAGTAATTTTAATTAATAGAAAACTAGAACGTAGTGACATGTGCCATGCACATGTAAATATTTTTTTAATAATATACGAGAAAATAATAATTGAAATTATAATTAAATAACATATTATATTATCATACAATGTTAAATTTCATTTTCTACAATTTAGCTATGACTTTTTTAAAATGTCAATTCATTACATATAAAAATATATAAAAATTAGGATGAAGATTTTAGCTTTCACTGTTCTAACAAATATCACCATCTCATTATCTTTTTCCAACTTCTATTTTTTTCATGCTAATATAAGGATCTAAAATTTTAGGATGAAAAACACTTATTGGGTTATAATGCAAAAGTTTTTTTTTTTTTTTACAAACCTAATGTTTTTAATTAGTTTGTAGAAATGTAATTCTTAAATTGATTTCAAATGTATGTAATTTTGTATACCATTTAAATTGTATTATTTTTGTGCTGAAATTTGTATTACATTTAAATCGCGTTCAAATTAAATTACATTTCTTAATCGGGCGTGGCACTACTCAAGCTATATTCATGAATAAATTTGCAATAAAAAATTAAATATTTTTAATCATTTGATAAATAATTTCTTGAATAATAAATCGATATTTTAATTGTTACCTTAAATATAAATTTGACAATGAATTTGCATAAAATATTATTGCATTTATAAATTTAAAAAAATTATGTCATCAATATGTTTAGTAATGATAAATAAAATTATATTCATTTTTTTTGGTGTTGTCAGTTTTTTTTTGCTAAAATTTATATTCCATTTAAATTGGTATATAATGTGTACAGACTTTGCTAATTAAGAATCACTATTTAAAAGATGATTGCTAGCAATCAATATAATAATTTGAATTTTTTATAATTTAAAAAACAAATTACAATTATTATTTCAAATAAATTTATTGTATAGAGCTTTTAAGAGTGCCACATTTATACTTTCCTTTTATAAACTTTTAAAAGATGCTATAAATGTTTTAATTTAAATTGAGAATATTAGAAATGAAATAAGCACATTCATATTTACTAACTTTCATTGTTTAAAAAATGTTAAAAAATTATTGATTTTATTTTATTAAATAATGAATGTGATGTGTGATAAAGCTAACATAAATCAACGTGAATATAATATTATATTGACTTTTAATCATTTAACTAATTTTGAATTTTTTCAATAAATCACTTCATTTTGTTTTTAATATTTATTTTATAGAATATTAAATTAAGTTCTATATTGTGGACATTTGAATTGATTTTATATTTTTTAATAATATAAGAAACTAATAAAATTTTATATCAAATTTAAAAAATTCACCTTCTGATGCATCGCATGAATACTATCTAATTTATAATAAAAGAACAAATATATACATTCAATATTTATTCATTATAATTTTTAATTGTATAATAATTGATATTTTTAAGATAATTATTGTAAAGTTATCATGATTATGATATATTACGATGATACGTAATTGAGTGATATGTGATAATGAAAAAATTTATATTATTAGTATACTTTAATTAAATTTTGAAGATAAATATTATTGAGTACAAAAAATAAAATAATAAAATACTAATATTCATACATTTATCCGTACTTATTAATGTAATAATTATCTAAGTGATAAGATATTTATCCTCCTTCAAATTAAACTCTTAAATTTAATTTTATATATTAAAATTAAAATAATAAACATCCAAAAGGTTTGAAATTCAATAACTTAAAATGACCAAATAGTCCTTGAAAACTATAACGACAATCTAATAATGGCTTAAATATGTTTTTATACATAATATATAGTCAAATTTTGTATTTGATATCTGATAATTATTGTTTTTTGACATTTGTTCTATGATATTTGAAAAGTTTTTTTTAGATCTCTATCACCAGTTAATTGATGACGTGTTTGGTAAATATTTGATAATACAATTTGTGGAGACTCAAAAATCGTCAGTATTTATTTCAAATTCAAATTTATATTTTCTGACAATTTTTTAACCACTAGAATCAATTATAGTAATAAATAAATAAATCAAATATTGAAAACTCTCTTTTGAGTCATTCACCATTCCTTCATCTACCTTTATTTTCTTTCAACCTTCATCTTCCAAAACAAATCTTAATATTTTTTTAAAAGAAACAGATCTCAAATCAATTAAAAAAAATCTCCCAAACATTATCATTCTTTCCAACATCTCAAATTTCATTTCTTTAAACTCACACTTCGAATCTTAAAAAGCGCAATCATGGAGAGGGATGACAACACTGCACAGTGGTTCTAGTGACTAACAAATGTAACGCCCTGAAATTTCAATAACTGAATATATACGGTTGAAATGTTGTGTGAATTATCTTTGTGCAACTACTTGATGTGAATGTTAGGTTATGTGAAGTTTGTTTGGTCTATCTTTGAATTATTTGTGTGAAATGTTAATTAGAGATAAAAAGAGGAATTACAAAAATGTTTGAAGGGAAATGACTATATTACCCTTTCCCTTGAAGTAAAATTACCATAATGCCCTTGAAGTAAAATTAAAATAATGCCCTTAGATATTTTGAAGTGAAAATTACAATAATACCCCTGGAGTCAGTGACAAATTACCAAAATACCCTTAGATATTTTGTGAAAACTTGAAGAAATTACAAAAAATGCCCCTGGGATTGAAAATTACCAAAATATGAAACAAACAAACATCATAAGAAAACTAGAAGTACCTACTGGCTGAAAATTTATGATTAGATACGCCAGAAGATAAGTCTCTAAATTTTACTAATGAATATAATAAGTGCAAGCAAATAAATCTTACAGTAAAAATGAAGGAAAATCGTATGAATATCTAAAGCTATCATGAGCTATAGTTTCGGACCATGTGATGATATGATGAAGAAAATTATCACATGAGAAACACCTGTGATGGTTGTACAAGAAGGATAAGATAGAAACAAATCCTAGCGTGTGTAGGATGTTGGTTAGGAGCTTAAGATCACCTAAGTAAATAACTGAAAGCTACATGAAGTACACTTGGTTTAAATTAAAAGAAACAAAAACATAAACCATAACATGTATGGTACGTGAAAATTGGAACTAATTTAATTGGTTATGGAAGTGCAAATCATGTGTACTTCCTAGAAATGGTATACATAATCTATTTGTACAGCCATGTATAAAGCAAAGAATAATCTAGCTTATCCAAGAAGCATTCCACGTTGCATGACCAGCCATAAATGAAGTGAATAAGAAATTCAAGCTTGCAAGGAAGCATTCCACGTGCATTTTGGTTAACAATGAAAGGAATCTTTGCTTTTGAAATGCATTAAATGCATGGAATTAAAATATCTCAATGGCATAATGACTTAGTTACATGAACTGAACCAAGGTCTAACAAGCTTTCCATTCCAACTAAATTGTCTTTTATAAATATCTTCTTGGAATCAAAAACTGCAGATATATGTGAACTTGTTCCCTAACTCACGGTCACTTGCTTCTTTTCCTCTATTCACTTTTGCTTCATTTTCTCTTCTTTTCTTCTCACTCAAACTGTAGCTCCTTTCACCAAATTACATATCATTTCTTCATTCAAAATATTCTATTAGAAGATAGCAATTTTACTCCTCAAGCTCTTGAATCATTTCAGCCATTTCACTTTGGTAAGTATTGCTATTAAAATTCGTATGGTTTTAAGCTGAAATTTTGGACTATTTTTAGAATTTCATATCTCCCTATGTACTTAACCAAATGAGCTGTTTGACCATTCATTTTAAGCTGAGGATGTCTTCTATGTTGTCCTAAAATATGGGACCAAATTAAGTAGTGAATAGTGCCCAAAAATTATTTTAGCTCAAGCTGTCCGAAACTGTCCACACCCAAACAGATTCTGGCATCCGTTTTGAAAATTTTATTTCTCTCTCATTTCTTAGTCAAATTAGGTGTATGATGTATGAAATTAAATATCTGGATGTCAAATATAACATATAAAAATTTTAGATAAATCTGGATTGTGTACTGCTTGCAGTCATGAGAACACTAAGAGATGTCAGTGTGGAAACTGGAACTTGTTGGTAGCTTTGAAGTCTAGTTTTAAAAATGTTAAATCTAGAGTTTTAGAAATCCAAATAAGGCATGTGATGCCTTGCTAGAAAGCTTAGGAAGTCTAGTTTAACATACTAAAAGATGGGAATTTAATGATGTGTAGATTAGCACGTGAACTTGAGAGACCTCAAAATGACGCTACAAGAAGCTAACAAAGGGACAAAGATAGGTAAGGGGAGTTTGTTGTTTGTTTACAGCTTTTGACACTATAGTTAGGGGCCAGGGAGCCCAATTATGGAGATATCTGTCTGTCCCTGCTGTGTGCTGGTTTTTTTTATTTATAGAAAAACTATCTTTTTAACTATTGGGATGAGATGAATTTGCTTGTTGATGGATAAACTGTTAATGATGTTGTTGTGGTAATGATTGGATTTTTGGAGAAAGTCTAAATTACAGAGGAGACTCTGCCCAGAATTTTATAATGTATTATCCTATTTAATTCTTTATTAAATTTTTAAATGGGCATAAAAGTGTATTTTCTATATTGTAGTCCTCCTCTTTAATTTAAAATTTTTCCTAAAATACCAGTCTAGTGATAATATGGATTGTGAATGAATGAGATGATATTGATGTAGTTGATGATATTGAAATTAAGAGGCTATTGATGTGGTTGTATGCTGTGTATATATACGTGGGATGCAGTGACCGATTGGTTACCCTTGCGAGGAAGAATTTGTTCCTAGCCACGGTCAGTGCATCGATGAACCCATATTGGTGTGTTAAGTACTTACATGGGGGGGGTGCATGACTGGATTTCCTTGCGAGGAAGAGTTTACAAATTTTAAGCATCTCAAGAGAAAAATAGATTGTTTAAAATTTTGGTCCCTAGCTATCCATGGTTAGTGCATTGATGGTGTCCATGTTTCATACTTCATATTTGCATGGATGGAAATAGAATGATGGACAATAAGTACCGGGGGTACTAGAGGGCAGTCACTGTGTTTGGAACTCCCTTGAGACTCAGTGCTGATTACCATGGGGGGGGAGCTACCTGTGCACAACAGGGTGACCTCGACGAGATACTGCATCATTTACCTAGAGAGGCTATTTCCCTGAGGATGATACCACATTGCATTTTGATAGTTGAGTCAGGTGCATGCATCATTCTAATCATGATTGATTTGAGTTGTGGAAAAATGAATGACTAGTTGATTGCGTGGGTTGAACTTTTTGATTATTGAGATGAATGTGGTTGTTATTGTTGTTTCTTTCTACTTATTGTTATCTGGTGCTTGTTGATTTTTGTATAATAAACTCACCCTTACAATTTTTGTACCGTGTGAGTGGTACCTGTGGTGATCACGAATCTTTGTTCGTGGGAGTAGATGATCAGCAGTAGTTGATATTGAAGAGAGATTTCTTTTGTTGGAGCCGTTAAGCTAACGTGACAACGTTGGAATTTGTTTTGGGAAGAGAGTTGTGTATCAACTCGTTCTTAGTTGGTTACTTGTTTCTCTTTGATAGGACATGTAATCTCAAGCTTATATATATAAAAACAGAGTACGTTCTGACTTAGGAATAATATGTATCTGTTTTATATATTTATGCATTTATTTACATATGTGTGTGTTTTCGACCAATTGATTATTGTGAAAATTTTACCCCATTTTTCATAATCAAATTAATGGAGTTTTATTAAAAATTGAAAATTTCACATTTAAAAGATGTGATATCATAGTGACGAGGCGGATCGTTACAACAAACGCAGAGTGTGTGCACGTGCATGAAGAACAATTTTAGTTTCTAGGTCGAGGAACTTTGGCTCATAAGGGTAAGGTAGACCTTCACTCCGCCGCCACCATCGATGACGAGAGCCACTAGAACATCTCTGGTGGCGAACACCACTACTTCTCCATCATAATCAATATCATCCATGACCCCATCGTGCTCTTCCTCGATGAATCAAAGTTTCGCAATATGGTTCGTGTTGCAACCATTGGGCCTCGACCAAAACCCCACCACACCCTTAACCCAACAGAGCGCAACCCAGATTTGAAACTCGGATAAACAACAACCTAGATCTGAGACCCAAATCAACAACTCAAGACATTTTCCTTGAATGCACTCAATTTGGTGTTGATATGGTATTGTTGTAGTTTTGGGCGGGTTGCAATTGTGACTTGTTGTATTTTGGGTGGATTCGTGATTTGGTGTCGTTGTAATTTTGGAGTGATTTTTTGATTTCCATGCATGAGGAAGAAAGAGAAGAGGGAAAAAGAGAGAGAAAGAGAAGCAAAAAAGAAGGGTGAAATAATAGAGAAAGAAATTTATTTTTAATTTGAAATAAATATTGACAATTTTTGAAATTACAAAGTAAGTTATAAAATATTTGATGGACATGTTATCACTTAATTGACGATATATATCTAAAATATTTTTTTTTTAATATCAAGAAACAAATACGAATAACAAATTTATCTGAAATCAAACATAAAATTCAATTATATATTAAGAATAAAAATATATTTAAATCTTTAATAAATTATATAAAATGTTGCTTCAACGTTCATGAGTAGTGGCTGTGAGTGACACATTCAGCTGCACCAAGAATCCCAAAGTAGAGAAACAACATACTCTCACCTCACTCACTTGTCATTGTTATATTTGTTTTATATCTTGTCACATCTGTGACTGTTCGAGTTATCCGAGGCCCCTCTTTTATATGGTCGTTCATAAAATGGCTTCGACCCTTTTCACAAAGATGCTTTTGGGTCATCGATTGATCCACCCTTCTTCGTTCCTCACTCACCAGCCACAGATTCTCTCTTCTCTATTCAGTGTAAGCTTCACCTTTTCTGTGAAATTTCATCTGGGTATCCCTTTTCACCCTACAATTTGTGTGTTTTTTATTTATTTAAATCCTGTGTTGATTTCCCCCTTATGAGACTGGACTTGTTGTGCCCGTGCAAGTTTGGTCTTTGTATGATTCTTCGGTTGTTTCGATTTGTGGGTATCTGGGTTATGCTTTTTTCTAATTAAAGTTTTGACTTTTGAGTGTGGGGTTTGGGGTATGTGTTGGTTCAAATTTTTTTGTTTTTCTGTTTTGTTGGTCTTTTTTGTTGATCCAGTAGGGTGATATACTTGCATGATTTGCTTTAGTGGTAATTTCCCATGGCATATGTTTCATGCAACAATTTTTCAATGTAACACATTGGTATGGATGGCTGGGTGTTTGCATGTTCCTTTTGAAGTGAACACTATCTGGTGGGGATTAATTTTAATTTCTGTTCTTACAAAATGGACTAAAAGATAGTACCGATTTGTCATCAATTGGAATGGAAGTATTAATTTTTGCAGGTGCATTTTTTGAGTTAGTAATATTATGAATATGAGTGAATCATTTGAGTTAGTAATATTATGAATATGAGTGAATCATTTATAATTTGATATAAATGGCAGCTAGTCTTTGAAATACAGATTTGTGCAATTATATATAAATGCTTAAAACAGGATCTGGTGCTACTGTTATGTATAAAAGTTGATAGAAGCAATTGAAAAAAAAATTATTTATATATTAACGACAGTAGGAATACTTGTTCTTCTATTTCACTTAAAAAACAATCTTGATCAATATTACCCATTAATTTATTTCTGCATTGTCTTATTGACCTCAAGATTCCCCTTGATCTATGTTATTTTTGCCAAGATCTTATTGTATAATTCCTCTTTTACTTGCAGAAACAGTTGTTTTGTATGCGAGCGGTCCCAGTCTCAGCCTCTACATCCCAAAACATCAAAACAACTGGTTGGGCTCCTTGTATGGCTTCTTCCTCAGTTGGTAGAAGAGCTACATATTCAACACAATCTGTATCGACAAATGAGCCAGTTGTATCTGTAGATTGGCTTTATGATAACCTGAAGGAGCCAGATATCAAGGTGCTTCCCTAGTTTCCTTTATTGCTGACCTTGTGTCGCCCTTACATTTTTTTTTCTTTTGGTGTTCTGCACATTTCATGGTTTGAAAATTATTTATTCAATTCTGGTTGCAATTTCCTTTACATTAATATTAAGTAAACAGCCTTCACTGAAAGTGCCAGGTTTACTAATTTAATTAGGTTTGGGAAAATGAAATTCCACCTGATCCCTTTAATTACTTATTTATTGAACTCTGCAACTGTCGTGCCAAACCATAGATCTCAGTTGCCACAGCTATTTTCAAACTATGCAGTATGTATATGATTTAACTAAAACTCCCTGTTCTTTTGATCTCTAACTTTGTAATTAATGATCTGGGCACTGATGCAATCACTGTATGTCTGGTTGGAGAATCACATTATTTCATGAGTATATTTATATGAATGATAACTACGTACTCCATTGACCAGAGGCTCCTTGCTATGCGAAGGTAAGGGTGAGGGATATTGTACACAGCCTTACTCTTGCACATGCAAAGAGACTGTTTCCGGATTCCAACCCATGACCAACAAGTCACGAAGGCACAACTTTACCGCTGTGTTAGGGCTCGCCCTCAACTTATGAATGATATCTAGTAAAATTAGCAAAGAATGTACTTATGGCCACAACTGCCCTCAACTTGTTCCTGAATCACTCAACCACTTATTTAGGTGATTACAAAGCTGTCTGGGAACTATATGCTCAATCTTCTCTAATTGACATCAATTGAAATTACCTCTAATTCTTTGAAACTCCTTACTACATATGCATGGTCTGAAAAAGAGATGCCTTTATATATGGTATCCTTATTTACTATTGAATTTGAGTATTCATTTAAGTACTAAAACTTACCTTAGCTATTCTATAATTTCTATTCAGGTACTAGATGCTTCATGGTACATGCCGGATGAGCAGAGGAATCCAATTCAAGAATATCAGGTATCAATGTGATTTTGTTGGGAAACACATTCTCAGGACTTCAGAGTTTTGAACAATTGAATGATATATGATATCACTTGAATATGTTCTCTTGTATGCACTTAATTATATAATTTTAACTTTATTTTTCTGTCTACCATCTTCAATTAATGTGTACTTTGTATAACACCATATATAACAGGTTGCTCACATTCCTGGTGCCCTTTTCTTTGACGTAGATGGAATAGCAGATCGGACTACAAAAGTAAGCCTATCTCTTTATTATATTTCATTCTTTTTGACATTTTTATTATACAATCTACACATTTATGTTAGAGCTGTTCTTATAACATTGGTTCACATATCTAGTCAGTAAACTTATGATCTTGCAGTAGTAAATTATAAATTACAGAAAGTGGATGAAGAAAGGGAAATGTCCTTACTAGCAAGGATGTTAGTGTCAACTATCAAAGGATATTTTGCAATTTCAGATACCTTAGAATGATGACTGGCTGATACTTCCTCTTGATGATACTAGTTTACTATTTGGATTCTTGGGACTCTTTCTCCACTGGTTATAAAATTTTAAATGTTTTTTTTAATTAAAATATTAGGATTATTCATTTGTTTGGAGTCTTGCTATGTGAGTAGTCTTATTAGTTACACGATTATTTATAGTCTGTTTTTGGTCGGAACTGCTTTTGTTCTGGTCAATCACATGGCCTAATTTGCTCCCTTGGCTCATTTATTTCAATGGAGGATAGGCCACATTTCTTGCTTTTCCTCCTTCTATAGATGCCGGGTAAAGGTTTTATATATGTGAATGCTAACTTGTTACCTTGTATTCATTGATCAGTTACCACACATGCTGCCATCAGAGGAAGCTTTTGCTGCTGCTGTTTCTGCTCTTGGCATACAGAACAAAGATGATTTGGTTGTTTATGATGGAAAAGGATTATTTAGTGCAGCTCGTGTTTGGTGGTAAGCCTTGGTGTTGTACAAAAAAGAATATAAGTATATTGTGTGGATTATGGAATCAGGGATTGAAATTTGCTATTTATTTTAACTAACACCTTTTCCTTCTGCTTAAAAGGATGTTCCGAGTATTTGGGCATGACAGAGTTTGGGTATTAGATGGTGGCCTGCCGAGATGGCGTGCATCAGGTTATGATGTTGAATCCAGTGCTTCAAGTGATGCTATTCTTAAAGCCAGTGCTGCTAGTGAGGCTATAGAGAAAGTATATAAGGGACAAACAGTGAGTTTGGAATCTTTCCATCGATTTTAATATGATTTCTTTATTCTTTTGAGTTTCTATTGTTTTACCTTGATTAATTGTGTTGAATTTGACATTTATTGTCTGTTTTAGTGCATTGATTCTCTGATGTACTTTTTCTTGCTAGGTTGGCCCACTCACATTTCAGACTAAATTTCAGCCACATCTTGTTTGGAACATTGATCAGGTTGGTTGCTTTATTATTAGTGTCATATCAAATGCAATTCTGAATGTCTTGATTGCTGAAAGAAATAAATGTATTGTGATAGGAGAACAACACTTTGGAAAAATGGAGGTTGACAATGTTGATAGTTGTAGAAGTATCAAAAAGTTTCTTGCTAGAGAGTCCATAATTAGTTACCACAAGGATGAGGTTAGGTTTGAAGTAGCAGCTGCAATTTGAGAAAGACTTAAGTAGCTTGAACCTAAGCCCAATTTTATTATGAACCATTTTTCTGCTTTTGTCTCACTCCATTTTTCTAACAATTTAATTACTATGTTATCAATAATTGAGTCTAGAAAATATGATCTCTGACAATTTAAAGAAACAATATGAAATTGTGACAAGATCATGTGGAGCCATTATCTTTAAGAAATATTTAGCTTAAACATGATACCATTTACAAGACATTCATGATATATCTGGTAAAGTTTTATATATAATAGTGCTGTTTCTTGCTAGTCACAACTGAAGTCTTAATACTCATACTTTGATAATCATTTTTATTGGTAGAACACAAAAAACATTATTGGGCTATTTATGGAATCGAGCCCTATATATCAAAGAAAGAGTCTGATGATGATCATAGGTTTGACATCTTTGTGTAATAAGAATTATAATAATATAACTTAAATTGAAACTTTGAAACTTGGTAACTGCAGATAAATCTACTTGAAATCTTCCTAATTCATGTTGCAATCACTAGAAAAATTGAACACATTTATGCAATATTGTTCTTGTTATTGTTTGGCAATATGATATATTCTTTTGAAATGCTTGGTCTATCAGATATCAAAATTAACTAATACTAGAAGAGGTATCATATGTTAGTTGGACACCTGTAAGTATATTGTAGGTTAAATGTTGCCTTATTTTGTGTTTATTTCTCCTTTCAGGTAAAGAAAAATATAGAGGACAAAACTCACCAACACATAGATGCTCGATCAAAGCCTAGGTAATTTGCTTTCCTTAATTCCTTTTATATTTTCATATTCTCACATGATATCGATTTAACATACTTAATCCCAGATTAATGTCATGTGACTGACACAAAAATTTATAGCAGCATGACTAGTATGCTGAAATTATAGATACATGCTAAATAATTTTACTATACAGATAAATGCTCAAATAACAAATTTTACTGTAAATCAAAGGCATATCCATAATTAACAATCATAAGAAATAATCTAAATATATAATCACCATTAATCTAAGGCATGGTTTTCAAGATGACAACGACAAAATTCAAAGAACACAAGGCGTGAAAAGTAGTACTGTACCAAATTTTAAGTAAGTTGATGGAATTAATAGGAAAAAGGAAGATGATGGAATTAATATAGAAGAAATACATAGGGGGGCTGTGATTTGTGAGAAGCATAGGAAAGAAGGAATGCGAATGTTGAAAATCAGATACGCATAAATTGGAATATTCATACATTCATTCATTCATCTCATTTTTCACATGTTAAATGAGGTATATTTATACAAGTAATATTAACAATCTGAGCACAATATTAGGAAACAATAATTCAAACTTCTTATCTAAACTATTTTAACATGTTCCTATCTAAGAAATAATAATTCAAATTCAAATTCTATCTTCAACACTCCCCCTCAAGTTGGTGCATGAATATCGGTAATGCCCAACTTGTCAATTGCTTCTTCAAACACTTTTCAGAAACGACTTTGGTCTATAATAGGTTCAGGAGGTGCTTTAGGATAGTCCACAACAGGTGCTTCGGTTATGTGAGGTAGAAAGAGAATTGAGATACGGGAAGAGATTCAGAACAATCATATGTTCAGGTCAATAGACTTCAGGGCTGGTGTGTGAAGGATTTAGAACAGTGTAACTAACTTCATATCAATGACCTTCAAATGGAATACGTGCATGGATGCTTCAAAACTGAGGTACGAGAAGGATTCAAAATGGGTTATTGGAGACTTTAGAACAAGTGCATTGAGGCATCACAACAGTACATCAACTCACGTAGGAAGGCTGCGTTGAGGGAAAGAAGGTTGTAATTTAGCGAGAGGAAAGGGAAAGGGAAAGGAAAAGGGAATGATTGGCGATGCAATAAGGTGCGAAGGGATTCAAGCCGGGATCGGAGACATGAAGGTTATGTGAAGCAAAGATGAAGTTCATGATAACAATAATCATAATTTGTAGAGGAATCGGAGAAAGTGAAGGTTAAGGAGGAGAAGGAGCGAAGGGGAATCAAAATCAGATGAAGCCCAGTTTCATTGTGACGGAGGTGGAAACAAAAGCGAAGAAGAAAGAGACACTTGTGGCAGTGGAAGAAACATGGCTCTGATTCATGGAGGGAACCAGACTCTGATACCATGTTAAAAATCAGATACTCATATATTGGAATAATAATTCCTTATTCATTCATCTTATTTTTCACCTCTTAAATGAGGTATATTTATACAAGTAATGTTAACAACCTGAGTACAGTATTAGGAAACAAGAATTCAAACTTCTTCTTATCTAAACTATTTTAACAACATATTCCTATCTAAAAGAAACAATAATTAAAATTCTATTTTCAACAGTGAACAATTTAAGTGTGTGAACTGTGAAGAGCTTGCACTCTACAGAACACAAAAAGGAACAAAGATATGTAGCAGAGAGATAGGATGCAAACTGTGAAGGGTGTGAGCAGACAACAGAGACCTGCATGATAGAGGAGACCAGCAGACAATGCCAGATTTGAGCAACAATGTTGCTGATGAGCAGTGGGTCTGGGGTGTCAGAGTTTGAAACAGAGGACAAGTTTAAGTGTTTTTGTGTGCATCATTGGTGAAGGGTTTCAAACTCTAATGTTTCTAATGACAAAACACAGGAGAAATCATAATTCATAAGAATATAAAAAGAGGCTCGGAAAACACAGAAAAGGAGGGCAAAAAAGGGTATTTTGCACCTGTACACCATAGTGCCTTCACAACCCCATTATGCTAAGATTTTGGGCATGAAAGCTGCAGTTCTAAAACACCACCAAAAGGCATGTAGTAACCACCTTCTCTGACACAACAGAGCTATAACATGCAATTACTTCCATGGCTAATGAAAACTGATACTTTGACATTCCTCCGTATGGATATTTTCTTTTCTCCTTTTCTTAGTGGTAGACATGTTACCTCATCTAGTGGGAGAAGACTTTGGTAGTTGTTGCTATATGTCAGTAGATTTCTTTTCCAAGTTACTTTATTTTCCATGGATTTACTTTTTTCTTGTAATATAAAAATGTTTCTTACTTGAGATTATTTTTTTTAAAGTACATTTCTTGGATTTATGTTGATTTTAATCCTTTGGCAGGTTTGATGGAGCTGTACAAGAGCCTCGAAAGGGAATCAGAAGTGGTCATGTACCTGGTAGCAAATGCATCCCTTTTGTGCAGGTGCAGCATATGGTCTACTCTGTTTTGTCTTGATTTCCCAGAGAAACATTTTAGATTTTCTGTTTATAGCACTGTTTTTGCTAACCAGTCCTAGGTTTATGCCGTCTTTATCTTGCATCTAGCTTTGGCTTCTTAAATTTAGGGTGAATTTGTATAAACAACTTAATTAAGCATGTATTCAATAAGAGCTGCTTATCAAATGAGAACGTGTGTATGGAATGGAGTTGTTGTAATTGCGAGAGCTAGAGAAATAAACTGAAAAAGCTTATGGGAGGGTCTGTTAGTAGATTGGGAGAGTACAGTTCTCTATATCAGTATCTTCCATACTTCTACTGTCACTTGCCTGTATGATCTTGATATAAGTTTGTAGATTGTTGGTTCAATCAATAAAGCTTACATGCTTACCTAAATTCTTATCCTGTTCTGTTATACTGACTAATCTTATTTTAAGACTGGCTGGCTTATACATGTATGTACTATGTATGTATGCATTTGCAGACTATTCAATCAATGTTAATTGTCTTCATTTGCAGTTGTTAGATAGTTCACAGACATTGTTACCAGCAGATGAGTTGAAGAAGCGATTTGAACAAGAAGGTGTGAATGTCTTCTGATAGATATTTGTAATGCTGAATCTCTTGCATTTCTTTGAGGTTGTTAACTCTAACGTCATAAATTTCTATTGATCTGCAGGCATCTCTCTGGAAAGCCCAGCTGTGACTTCATGTGGAACAGGCGTAACTGCTTGCATTCTTGCATTGGTACATCTCTCCCTCTATTTGGATGAATATATTGATGTCTGTTGCTTTGGGAAAGGGAATGGATAAAATTACTTAATTTATGAATGAAATAATACCTATTTCTCCATGGTTATAAAAGAGGAAATATTGCTTAGAAGGGAATTTCATAAGTCACCCCTTCCTTTGCTTCCACTTTTCATTTGCTTAGAAAGGATATTCAGAAGTCTGAACCTTCCTATGCTTCACTTTTTACTTGTCAGAGTTATTTTTTTTCCCTCCTGATTAATAAGTAGAGGTAGCTTTTCCAATTCACATTCTTTCATCTCTTTTCCAATTTACATTCTTTCATCGCTTTTCCATATTTAATTCTGATTTTGCATCCTCACACTTGAATATCTCAAACTGGCAGTCTGAAAGTAAAAAATTAGGCTATGACTTGCGGTTTTAAATTTTTTAAAACTTCTGACATATATGCACATGCTTTTCTACTGGCAATAATTGTCAGGACTTGAGATTTGTTTCATTCAAAATATAAACTGCAATACACTTAATTTAATCTTCTGCTGAGAGCAGTAGAAGCTTCATTCAGAAGCAGTAAAAACATGGGATTATGTATCTTCATGACATGGAAAATTGGAACTTGCTGGTCTGTGTTAGAGCCATGATTCAGAAGAAATCTCTTTCCTTACTTTTGATTATAACCTCCTTTCTCAGGGTCTTCATCGTCTTGGAAAGTCTGATGTTGCAGTTTATGATGGATCTTGGACTGAATGGGGAGCACAATCTGATACACCTGTTGACACTTCATGAATTCAATACAGCTAAATTTGCATGCCACCAGAAAGTAGCTGCAAGTGAAGGGGCTGTTTTCATTTGTCAAACATTTTGTACACCAATTTTTGTATGCTTTTACTGTTTGTTGTTTTGGTTTAATTTTGGTTGAGATTCTTGAGAATTGCAAATATGTTCCATATCAAATGTTACTCATATTAAATCCTATCTATGGCTTATAAAAATAATGATAGGGTTGTTCAAGAATGTCTCAGAAGTGGGAAAAGGTTGTGTTTGTTAACAATTACAAAATAAAATTTAAGATCATATCACACACCTTATGCAAGTTATTTCTTATCTCGTGATAACCAGTGCCGTTGGGACAATGTTTTGGAGTGTGTACCTGTGGAAACTTAAATCCACACGTGCCATCTTCATGTAGAAATTTGAATGAGACAATTGTTACTCAATGAAAAGTTCTTGTTATAGTCTGTTTTGACTATAAAATCTATTATTATTCACCATAATAAAAAGTATTTCATAATAAAAGATTATCATATGTAAATTGTTCAGAAATGAATATAGTTATAATATAACAGTTTAATAGTTTTAAGATTTAATTAGTAAATTACACCAACATTTTGAGTTTTTGTCAAATTCTATATAATCTCATTCTTTTATATTTTCCTACACCAATTTTCTTTTATTCTTTTTTTATTTCTCTTCACTAATTTCTTTTTAAGTTTGAGAACATTATACTAATACCTCCTCAACGCCGGAAATCTTGTACTAACTAGGGAGGTGAATGTATAATGATTTTAAAATAGGAAATGTTTGTGTAAATATACAAAACTTCAGATAATATTACTGTAATTTTCTCTTTAACTATTAATGTGGTCCTATATTTGAATTTTCTTATGCGTAAAAATTGAAATTTGGCTGCTGGTACATCACTACGAAATGTTTCTGGTGGTGTAAATTGCTTGAAAGTTTCTAATTTTAGTGCCCAAAAACTTCAGATGATGGTACGACTACTTCACTCACTTGGGATTGCTGGTAAATTTGAACCTATAAATTTCCTAACCACATATTTTAAGTTGGGATTGTCTTTATACACCCAACAAAAGTCTAATACACCTATACCTTAATAGTGCAAATCCGTAAATGCCCCTAGTTTTAAACTTAAGTGGCACTATTCATTTGCCCTCTTCACAGCATGCACATCATCTCTTTGCTGTGATTTTGTTCTGTTTCCTGGCGCACGTCATCGATTTGGTTCAAGTCCGTTGCAGGCCACATTGGTCGTTGACTGTGTTGGTGGTGGTTGATTGGTGGTAGATAGTGTCGACCGTCGTGAGTCCTTCCTCTTTCATTGTCGCTTTGTTTTTTGGTTTCACGGATTGGAGAATCTGAATACTCCATACAGATTGAGTAATCCGTAGGAGTTATACGGATTAACCAATCCGTAAGTCTCCTACGTAGTACTCAATCCGTATGAAGTATACGGATCCTCTAATCCGTGAACCTCATACGGATTGAGTAATCCGTAGGAGTCTTACGGATTGGTTAATCCGTATGACTCCTACGAATTACTCAATCTGTAAGGTTTTTTTAATCAATTAGGTTATATTAATGGTTAAATAATTTGTTGTTTATTGATTATTTTACATATTTGAGGCCTTAGGAAAATTAATTAAATTAAATTATATAATTATATGTTGTAGTAATGATGATAGTAGTGATTTTTGGATCAATGGAAATTTGATTTGTTTCCTATACATTCTATTAAATAGAAATAGAGAACTACAAAAAAATATATGGTCATTTCCTTGTAGTGTAACCTTATGATTTAACTTGTACATTGGATGATTTAAGTTGTGACCCACATTGTTTTTTTTTTAATTATAAGCACATCATCATCAACATCATATATGGTCACTTCCTCGTAGTGTACCCTTTTGATTTGACTTGTGATTTAACTTGTATATTGGATGATTTAAGTTGTGACCCACATTGTTTTTTTTTAATTATAAGCACATAATCATCATGAACATCATATATGGTCACTTGTTGGTATTGTAATGTTGGCAAGTAGTCCTTTTTACAGTTTTCCACTTAACATCATATATGGTCATACCTTATACCTGCCAGCATTTATATGCACAACATCATTGAAGGATGAAATCATTCTGTGTATATGGAAAATTATTTGTTGATGTTAGATATGTGTCGTTGAGTTTTTGAAGTTGCATGTATATTTAGTAGCTTGGTATTATTTTCATTATTGGTTGGTTTGAAGTGTGACACAATTAAGCACTTGGAACCACAAGTTATGGTTAAACATTAGGAATGCGTCGGGCATTAGGGCGAGATGTAGACAGAGGAAGTGGTAGAGATGATAGTGGGAATGAAGAGCCAACCCCTCAACGTCGTAGGCCTACGACATCTGCCAAAAGACAACGGCCAGGGGCATGTTGTTGAGGATCCTCGGGTCTGGACCGCCATGCAGGGGTTGCTGTTCATGAGGATGCTCATGTTGAGGACCGATGTGTGGAGTCTGATATCCCTGGCATGGATGATGCAGGTGATGAAATACAATCTTATCCAGGTGGGCCGGAGGACTATTCAGTATTGACAGAGTACGCTGAACATGTGGCTCTTCGAGTGTGGGAATAACAGGTAGTTATATGTTTTATTCATAACAAATTGCTTTTATTTTTCAACCATATAACAAATTGCTTTTAATACATCCTCACGGGAAGGAAACACCTACAAAAATCGATAAAAAATGTTTAACTTCCATAAATCATGCATTTAACAACTTTAATCAAATTCAAAATTATATAAATACCTCAGAAGTCTTGAAAGCTGCAGAACAATCAACTAAACATTTATTATTTTCAAACGCACTAAGTTCATCTCTGATATCTTCATTCATATTAATTTCTTCAGACATAATACTGTCATACATCCACTCATAGTTGTCCATCTTAACAAATGATAATAAATTTAAATAAGTGAAAAATAAAACACATTATAATAATATTTAACCACATTAAATTCATATTATAAACAAATCCTATACACTTTTTATCACCATCAATATTACCAATTAATTAAAACAATAACAAAAATATTGTTGATTACAATATTAAAAAAATCCTAAAAATACATTTCATTATACAACTAATTTCAATTTTAACCTACTTATTTTTTAATAATAAAAATCATTTTTAATAAATATTTCATCATTTTAATTATGTTTTTTTAGTGTAAATCAACAAAAAATGGTATTTTTAGAACAAATATCTATTTTCAGCTACTTATTTTTTGATAATTAGAATCATTTTTAAATAATGAAAATAATTTTTTTACAATTCAAATAATTTTTGAATAATTATTTAAAAATTATTTATGTCCTACGGATTATGCAAATCGTATGAAACATACAGATTGCATAATCCGTAAGGAGCATACAAATTGCTTAATCTGTATGAAACATACAAATTGATCAATCTGTATGTTTCATACGGATTAAATAATCCATATGCTCCTTACGGATTGACTAATCTGTACGGATCATACGGATTACTTAATCCGTATGGGCTATACGAATTGATCAATCCATATGTTTCATACGGATTGTATGAAATATACGGATTACGTAATCTGTAAGTTAAAAAAAAAATTTACCTCCAGCACCAGCAACGTCTCCGACGACCCCCCAACCACCTCACAGCTTCCACAACCACCGTTGCACAAGCCAAAACTACAACCTCCAACCTCCAACCTCCAACAACAACAACACAAAATCTATGAAAGCATAAACCGGACTTCAAACCAAAACAAAACCAACACTCTACACCAAGCTCACCATCAACACCACTAAAAACAAGCAAGAGTATTTTGGCCATTTAAATAAATTGGAATGATGTATTAGACTTTTGTTAGGTGTATAAAGACAATCACTTTTAAGTTGGTGACCACATGAAGATTCTGAATTGGGTGTTGGTATAGACCTCAAACCCATTTGCTATTGGCCCCTACAATCCTACAAAAAGACCCCTTTACCCCTCTAGTTCAACCCCTCATTCTCTTCCTCTTCACCTTCTTCTCACCCCCAAGAACTACCTTCTCCTTCCTTCATTTATTAGCCCCATTTTTTTTCCATTCATTGTGTTATGCAAAACCATGCTTTTATTGTGAATGTTATCACAATCAAATCACGTTTTTGTTGTATATTTTTTTAAAACAAAAAATATAACTGAAACATAGTTCTATTGTAATCTTTGTTGACATACATAATACAATTGTATTTTCGTTATGTATTTTTTAAAATTAAAAAAAATATTCAACGAAAATATGATTATGTTAATCATGTTTTTATTGTTTTTACAATTTTTTATTAATTATAAATATAAGTTATCCTTTTAAAGTAATCATATTAATTGTTTTTATAAGTTATCATTTTTAATAGTATTTTGTATCTTTTTTAATTAATTAAATAGATACAAATTACTATTTATAAAGATAATCGAATTAATTATTATAAGAATTAAATTTGTTAATAATAATCAAATCAATTCATGATATTAATTTGTATCATAATTAATTTTATTACAATTAAAAAGAGTAATTTATGTTATTATTATTTCAAATTTAAATAACAAAGATAATTTATGTAATAATTAATTTGATTATCGTTAAAAAAAGTATTGTGTTTAGTTTATATTTATTTTAATTTATAAGTTGGTTGACAAAAATAGTCTCCATGCCTATGATTAAAATGGAAGGGATTTTATCAAGGAAATAGAAGAAAGAGACAATGACATTACAGGCTTACAACTCTACAATAGCTGGAAAACTTGAATCTCTCGTATTGTCATACGAAAAATTGTATCAAACAATTCGGATAAATGGTTCTGCTAGCATTAACATAACTAATGATAATTCCATACTATATTAAAAAATCTATAATAACATTCCCATGACAAATCGTACTGCAACTTTATCCATTTATATGGCTTATGACGCCCATACCAAAGAAATTGTTGGTTTATGGCAGAGGATGAATAAAACAGAGAATGTGATGGAAGAGAATATCTTTATTGAATTCAAAACGTACATATATAGGCTAGCAAAATAACTAACTACTGAAAATATAACTTACTACTAAGATTTTGCCCTTTAATCAAGGCACTATCCATAACAAACTGAACAACCTCCTAAAGCTATGCAAAACAGACTTTGACTTCTTATTTAAAATAAAATAAATGGATAATTTCAACGTAACAGCAGTTCTAAAAGCAACTGCTAACACTCCTCATTGCTTTAGATATTGCAAACTCCAAGTTTCATTCTCAAGATCTCGAATTTGCTAGCTGGTAGGGATTTAGTAAACACATCAGCTATTTGCTCTTCCGTTTTGCAATAAACAAGAGTTACAACACCATTCTTTTGTACTTCTCTCAAGAAAAATAGTTTGATGTTGAAATGTTTAGTTTTCCCATGGAATACTGGATTGTGAGAAATAGCTATTGCAGCTTGATTGTCAATAAAGATTTTAGTGTCTTCTTTTTTCTCAAGAGTAAGATCACTTAATATCTTCCTCAGCCACAAAGCTTGATTCACAGCAGTAGTTGCAACAATAAACTCTGCTTCAGTAGTAGATTGAGCCACTATTTCTTGTTTTTTTGAACTCCATGAAAAAACTCCAGATCCCACACTAAAGCAGTATCCTGAGGTGCTTTTCATGTCATCAATGCACCCTGCCCA
>CM023955.1:35763413-35875846 GCA_013407115.1 Glycine latifolia
AAAGCTCTTTGAACTTTAATCCATAATTATACTAGACAAAAAACATGGGAATAAAATTACCTTTACATGATATTTTTATATTTTCGATACCTAGAATTCCAATTATGCATCCTAGTCATTTCTTAAATTAAATGTTCCAATACAAACTTTAGATTTTCACCTTTAGGATTTATTTTCCTTATCAAATGAAAGTAAAAGTGATTATATATGTCTATTATGTTTTATTTTCAAAAGCAACGCATCTTTTAAAATTAAGCATATAAAAACACAAAAATCCTATATATGTTTCTAAAACCTTAAGTTATGACTTAATGCAATTCCATGAATATAAGCCCAAATGACTGATAACAGGGTCTAGCTATTTTTTTTTTTTTTTTGATAACATGGTAAAGCTAAAAGCATAAACAAAAACCAAAGAAGAAATTTTTCACGCAATGACCAAACAATATTAATATGAAAATAAAAGCAACTAATCAAAACTTAACGTAAGCGAACAAATTTTTCAAATGAAAAAGATGAAATGAACTTAAAGCAAAGGCAAAAGAATTATTTAAATCAAAGTATCTAAAAACTCTTATCATTAACATTCAATATATCTTTCAAATGATCTAACTTTTGATAGAAATGTCCGATCGAGGTGTACGATATGTCAAAACGCTTGAAATTAAGAGAAGTAATTAAAAAAAATAGCATGCAATTAACTGACTAAAAAATTAAAAAAGTAGAAAATAAGAAAATTTTTAGATGTTCGAAGATTAAATCGTAATTTTGAGGCACTTAGAGGCATTTTTTGGAAATTTTTTTGACCAAATCCCCTTTGGGAGTTTTCCTAGGCCTTCTTCTCTCAATTATGATTGTTTTGACACATCGTACACCTCAATCGGACATTACAATCAAAAGTTATGACCGTCCGAAGTTTATACACACATCGCTCCATCTATGCATGACACGTGTCACCCTGTGGTGGAACACGCCTGAATCTGGGCGTGACCAGTCATGCCCAATTCTGGGCGTGACTTACTGCCCCAGATTGGTAATTTGTTTGCAAACAGCCCCAAATTGGTAACTTTTTATTAAAATTGTATTATTTAGGTTCTTTTGCCATTTAGGCTGTGTTCAAATAGACTCATCTTCAATTTTATCAATTTGAGATTAACTATATTTTTCTTGCTTTGATTTACAGTACTACTGGGCTTCCACAGTTTGGGCAGCTTGGGCAGGGAACATATAATAATGAGGTATGCTAAAGGAAGATGTGTCATGTCATTGTTGCCCAAGATGTGTGAGTGTCCATAGTTTAATTTAAACTCACGGGATCATGATATTGTATTCTAGTGGTTGTATATGATCTGTTATCTTCAAATTTATAGGCCTGTTGACAGATGTTGTGTGCTTGGGACCATTTAGATACCATTGAGCTCAAAATGGTTGGCAGGGTTTAACAAATCTTACTATCTGATTATTGAATTTTGACTTATATTTCCCTGTTGCTATGGCAAGCATATATTTTAATATAGTGTTCTTTAGTGCTGATATCTTTCCCTTGGTTTTAAAGCATCAAATTAACCACTTATTGCATGTTTTTCTAGTAATGCTCTATTACTGCTATATTAACTTATTGTTTGTATTTTTTTTTTCATTTATGTTTTAGTCGTATTCATATAAAATTAAATTATGTATTTAAAATTCATTATAAGATATATAGAATTTAAATAAATTTAAGATCGATTTTATATTTTATTTTATTAAATAGGTTATTGAATATGGATAATTAAGTTGGTTAATTTATATTCTTATTTTTAAACTAAACTCACTTCTATCAAATTTGATAAGATTTAATAGAACAAAAACAATGAAATACTTGTATTCTTATTGATTTATTTTCACTACTATGAGATTGCACTGGTCTTCTTGTGAATAATATATCTCTGTGAACAAAAATTTTGTTTTTGGCAAAAAAAAAAAAACGCACTTTGTGGTGGTTTTTAAACCACCAGGAAATACAAAATGAGAAAATAAAAGAAAAGTGAATAAAATTTGTAGGGTTTAAAGCCGCCACAAAATTATTGACGGACATAAATATCAGTCGGATAAAATTTCCTATGACCATTTAAAAATCCGTCGGAAACTTCACTTTTTTGACAGATTTTTGATATTAGCGACGGATTTTTTCCGTCGGAAATTAGCATTTTTCTTGTAGTGGTTGTGTGCTTGGTGGAGAAGCATGTCTTATGGCAACACAATGTCAACTTCCACAAAGTAATGTGCACCAATGACATATACTCTAATAGTATCTATGTGCTTGATCTAGTCATGTTGATTCCATGAGATAAGTTAACTTGGCAAAAAAAATCAGGTGGTGCTATATTAGATGTAAAGACTGAGTTTTTCTCATAACAATGTAAAGACTGAGTATGTATTGAGACTGATGTAGTGAGACAAATAAAATAATAATCTTATCTTATCTTTTTAAGTCATTTTTTAAATATTACTTCTTGTTACTTTTTGTTGATAATCATTTAATAATTTAAAATTGAAATAATAATTGACCAAATTCAACTTGTATGTAATAAATTTATCTAATCTAATTCCAAACATCATATCCCTTATGTTTGTTTCTTTTCTTTCACCAAATATTTTAAATTATTTATATTTTCAATACTAGCAAAAAATATAATAATATTTCACTTGAAAATTAATTAATCATTTGATCATATTAAATTTTCTAATTTAATTAATCATCAAATATTAAAATGATTTCTTTAACATATATTAGAACACTTATTTGTGTGTGATCTCATAGGTTTAATACTAAGCCGGTAATATATTAATCAAATTACTAATCTAGATAACATGAAGTAACGTTTAACTTTCAAGAATCATTAGAAGAATATTATAATAATTTCTTCCATCTTTACATATATCAGTTAACTCTAGATTATGATATTAGTATCAAGCTCTTGTTGAGTTAACTTATAATGACTTAAGAAATTTATTTCTTCTTTCATTTAATTTTCCTGACGAGTGTATAATTTTATTCATAGAACTCAAATTCATTATCAAGAGTTAATAGATTCCTTCTTAATTAATCATTAATTCTACATATATTTAGTCATATCAAATATCCATTCAACAAGTCTTCTAAAACATTAGGTGTCTGGACTTTAAACATAACGACTGTTAATTAATATGACAATCTCAAGTCAAAGAAAATTATTAAATATTTTCTTGAGAATTTTCTATTAACCATTAGAAAATTTCAATTGAGTCGGTTCATATTCACATTTGACTCTTCTATATATGTAAATTAATAAATGAAATATATTAATATTTATCCAATAAATACTATCACATATATATTATTCTATTTGTATTATTGGTGTCCTATTTACATTAATTTTATGATCAATAATTATTTAAATTAAAGTTAAAAAAGAACTTATTTCTCATTATCATAATCTCCATTATGATCAAGGACATTATTAAAACTATTTAATAAAAAAGTGAAATATAACAATGAAAACAAAATAATGTTTTATTATTAAAATTAGAATTGATTACATGATTACTTGAATCATGAACATACAAATTTATTCTCAACAAAACGACCTTTGTATAGATGAGGAAATCATGATCATTATTTAGAAAAAAATAAAATAAATAAATAAATTTACCCTAAATTACTCTTTTGATGTCTTTATTTTTTTTTTAATTTGAGCAACTTACTCTCCAATTATTAAAATATTCAATAAGATGTTCTAGTTGTCAAAATTATATTCTTAAATAAAATTTTAGATTCAATTCTTATAAATAGAAAAATGTAATTGACTTAGAAAATATTAAAAATGACTAATTAACTTATCCGACAGATATTAATAATTATCAAAATTAATAAATATTTGAACAATCCATTTCGAAGATTGCTTTATTTAACAGCCGGTCCTTCGTCCATTTCATCTTGGAGCGAAATCATGATTCTTAAGAATTATTAATTTCAAGAAAATGATTCTTATGAATAACTCAAATAAGTTTAAATTATCATATTTATTCATAAAAGTATTTATATATGTTTCTGAATAATCAATAACTCATATTTATTTTTAATAGAAAATTTTCATAAACTTTAATTATTTAAAGTATTAAATAATTTACTAAGAGTAATATACAGTATTTTTACCGCACTAAAAAACAAAAACCTAAGAAAAAGAACTCCGAAAAAGAATATATTCTCGTAATGCCATTTTTAAAAAAATAATACAACAAACACATCAACAAACATTTCTAGTTTAGATTCATGAAAAACTGAAATCCTCTTATACTCCTTTTTTTTTTTTTTCATTAGAAGAATCAAATCCTCTCAATATATTTTATTGTAAAGCTTAGTTATTGCATCACACACATTTACAACCTACCTGTGCACTCACCAAGAAAATGTTATGAGAAAACACATTATATTTCTAATTATTTTGAGCCAACTAAATGAGAAATCATAACATAGAAAGTATCATTCAGGGGTAGCAAGTGTAAACACCACCATTGTCAATGGCATACAATCATACCATGATCTTGTGCTCTGGCCTATGAGTGAACTCAAAATCCATGTGCACAAAAGCCCTCTCAACTTCTGGAAGCTGCTCTAGCTTCACTTGTAGTGTCTCACCAATGTTGTGTGCTTGGTGGAGAAACATGTCTTCTGGCAACACAATGTCAATTTCCACAAAGTAATGTGCACCAATGGCGTATGCTCTAACAGTATCTATGTGCTTGATCTGCTCGTGGTGATTCCATGTAAGGTAAGTTAACTTGGCCAAAAAATCAGGTGGTGCTGTTCTTCCAATGAGTGAACCAACATTCTCCATGACAGTCCTGGACCATGTATTAATTGTATACAATGCTATCTGCATTACACATTCAGATATCATCATTAATAGTTCAATCAAGCAGTTGGCTTGATGTAACACAAACAATCATGTAACATAAAGACCTCCCTTCAAGATTTTGAAATGACACATACAAGGAGATTATGGCTATTGAAGTTCAATAGAGAAAAACAACTCAAAGGTAAATATGTTTTTAGTCCTTGAAATGTAACAAATTTTTATTAGGTGTAGGGACTAAAAACAAAAAATCATGATATTTTCAAGGACCAAAAATATATTTAGATCTCAATGCAAAATAAGAAAAAAACACTTGTTGAATATGTGAACCTAATTAGAAAATCAAAGTACGATCAAGGG
Source organism: Glycine latifolia (assembly GCA_013407115.1). Taxonomy (NCBI): domain Eukaryota; kingdom Viridiplantae; phylum Streptophyta; class Magnoliopsida; order Fabales; family Fabaceae; genus Glycine; species Glycine latifolia. The sequence goes on from CM023955.1 coordinate 35,768,651, forward strand.
AGAGAATAAAAAAAGTATGTTCGCAATTATATTTGAAAACAAAATAATGAAAACCAAAGGCAAGCACTAATGTGTAGTTATGAACTCACAACAATAGCTCCTGTTGGATCAATCCACCAGTCGAACTTGATAGCTAGAACAGCAGCTGCTAATCCAACAGAATTAGTAATGACATCAAAGAAGTGATCCTGTGCATATGCTCTAATGATTTTATTTTTAAATCTTCGACAGTAGACCATAAGAATGAACTTCACTACAGTCACAAACACCATAATCCCAATCATCCAATGCAATTTTGTTGGATCCGTGTCGGGCTTAGACTGTAACAAAAAGAATGACAAGAAAAAATTAAAAGCATGTGTCAATGTATTAATTACATTTACAGGAAGATCGAAAAAAGAGTTACTTGAATTGCTATAGCTAAAACAAAAGACTAGCGTTAGTTTGGATAAAGTTTTCAACAAGCACTTAAAAGAAAATAAGGAGGTAAAATGAATCAAATTTCTTCAAAAATTAAAAATAACTTATGCACCTCAATTTTTTAAGAAGTTAAATGAGAGAGATTAAAAAAAATTGGGGTGGACAAGTTAATTTTAACTTGGGAAGAAATTTGATTCATTTTATCTTATTTTCTTCTCCTTTAAATACTTTTGGAAGAGTTTATCAAAACATTTCCTAAATTCAAAATCTTAAACAAAAAGAAAACAAGTGTTGAACCCAAATTTGGGGATCAAATGAACAAACAAAGAACAAAAAACTTATCTCAATTACCTTGGAAATAAGTTGTCGGCCAGATTCAATAATAATCTGTAACCCCAAGGTGGCCATAACTGATGCAAAAACAATGATACCCTGCCCAGGAAATCTTATTAGTATGTAACTGTTTTGAAAATATCTAAATAACCAGTTACTTTCATTTTCACGCTCAGTATATTATGAAACTATAACATTAGACTGCATTTACTAAAACTTTATAAGACTAAATCACCTTGTGCAGTTTAATTTATATTAAACCTTACCACAGGTTGCATGCGTTTCTTTCCAATTGGATAGTGATATTGATTTGGGTTTTTCATGGCATTAGCAGTAAACCACAATATGAACCCTGACAAGAGATCTAAGAGAGAATCCAAGGTTGAAGCCATGACTGCCAATGATCTACTCGCAATTGATGCATAAACCTTTGCTACAAACAACACCAAGTTACATATATTTGACACGTGAACAGCAATCCTCTCACTCTTAGCTAGTTGCTTCATTTCATCCTGAGAAACATTGAGCACGTTTTTTTAGAAGAATTCTCTCAAGATTTACATTAATCATTCATCTCCATGTGTTTGAGACTTTGAGTTGATCATGTTTAATGGAAAATCATAAAATTTTCACTGAGATATTGTTGTCAAAACAGGTTAGTGCTGCTCCATGTATGAAAAATTATAAGTAAATTATGGTGATAGAACAATCTACCTCAGTAAGAATTCCTGGGAAACCACCTGTTTCAGTCATAGTCTCCATCTCATTAAATCCTTCAAGGAGACTCTCCTGTTTCTTATAATATTCTGCCACTTTGCGTTGCTTCCCTACAACACAAGTTCACCGTGGGTTATAGAATAAGTAGTTAAATCAACAACATAAAATATAGCCAACTAATTCCTGAGGCCAAAAAAAAAAAACAAACAACTTCAGAAACTAGATAATGGAAGCCACATATCATGCATGTAAGTAATAAACACGTTGAACTTGAGATTCCAATTAAACTTGATCATCTCAAATGCATGGAATTATTCCAAACTAATAAATACAAGCACCAATGATGCACATTCACAATGAAAGGATCTTCCTTTATATAAACATTCCCAGTTCCCCCCATGGCCTACAATAAATAACAAATAAAGACAAATAATAACACCACTGCTCGATCTGACTTCTTTGGTGTTGACTAGCATCACCACTAAGAGCGAAACAGTCACACAAAGCAAATACATTAAAGTTTAAAGCTTGAACATTCAAAGGAAAACAGGATTTGCAGAATTCAACACATGCACAATAACCACAGAGACCAAAACAGACCCACTACAAAAAGATAGAAACTTTATCACTTTAGAAATCAAAGAGTGAGCAAAGACACACACTGAAATTGCACAAACCAACATACCTTCACTCACAATAACAAAACCAGACCCATCAAAAAGTCCAAAAAGAAAAGGAGCAAATTACACTAACACTGGGATATCCCTGCCTTTTTAAAGCCTACAATAAACCCTTAATTGTTTAAAACACATTACACTGTGTATCAAGTGATCAATTTTCAAGAAATGACACATTCCTAGTTCAACACAAGTTAACACATCATCACTATAAACAAACCATACCATTTACACAAAACAGAAACTTTAGACATTCAAAAGAAGAAAAATTAGAATTAGGTGACCAATGGCTTACGGGGCTTGCACACCTAAACACATCAACATGCAGAAACAATAAAAGGGAAAGGAGAATGACTCACTGGGCTTGCAGAGAAGGCCACAGAAAGAGAAGGAACGGTGCTGTTGATGATGATCATGGGTTTGGTTTGGCAAACGAAACTCCTCCACGTTAATTCTCCACGAATCATTTGCAGCCTCTTCCTCCGATGACACCGGAAGCGGTTCCCTCCGGTGGTGTCTGCCGCCGCTCTCAGCCATGTTCGTTCCCTGAAAAAGGTAAACGTGAAAGGAAAAAAGTAGTCAAAACAAGAAAAATTATCAATTTTACATTTAAATAATATTAAAATAGATGATATATTAAATGTATATTTATTGATGAACGATTGAAGCATGAGTTTTTTTCACAATAGGGTAAAGACTGCATTGCATTGAGACTAACCTGAGACAAAGAAAATAATAATTTTAAAAGAACAGAAGAGAAGTTCGTGGTTTTTCAACATGCATCCAAGGGGTATATTTATAGCATGATTTAGAAAATAATTTTTCAATAAAATTTAAACTACTTCTCATCTTATCTTATCTTTTAAGTCATTTTAAAATATTATAATCATTTAATAATTTAAAATTAAAATAATAATTGAACAAATTCAACTTGTATGTAACAACTTTATCTTATCTAATTCCAAACATAATATTTCCTATGTTTGTTTTTTTTCCTTCACCAAATATTTTAAATTATTTATATTTTCAATACTACCAAAAAAAATAATATTTCACTTGAAAATTAATTAATCATTTGATCATATTAAATTTTCTAATTTAATTAATCATCAAATATTAAAATAATTTCTTTGACATATATTAAAACACTTATTTGTGTATGATCTCATAAGTTTAATTCTAAGTCGGTAATATTGATCAAATTACTAGCTTAAGTAGACATATAGCAACACTCATTAACATCATAATAAAATAAAATAAAGTTTTACTTTCAAGAATCATTAGAAAAATAATATCATAATTTCTTCCATTTTTACAACTATCGGTTTGTTTACTGTTTCATATCAAAATATATAAACTAATTCATATTCTGTGTTATATTATAGACTTAAATATAAATCTAGATCCTAAAAAATAGGGGCCTTAAAATATATACATAAGATATAATAGAGGAATTTAATCAAGAAAATTTGAGATTTTTTTTAAGAAGTTTGTTGTTTTGATTTATATATTAAGTGAAGAACATTTAAAACAATTTAACTAAGAGTAAGTTAGTTCTTGGATTTGTATCCCACTATTATTTTGGTCCTAAAATTAAGAAAAACTCAAAAAAGTCTTTGAAATTATTTAGGGTTTCATTTAAGTCTCTGAAATCAAATTTTTTTTCCTCAATGTGGTCCCAACTTTGAGAACTTAATAATAATAACATAAGTTTAGGGACCAAATTAAAATGAGAAAAAAATAATTAATTTTAGGGATTTAAATGAAATCCTAAATAATTTATAGACTTATTTGAATTTTTCATAATTTTAAGGACTAAATTGATAGTGAGATACACATTTAGAGATTAAATTGATCATTTATTCTTTAACTAATTCAATTAGTGAATATTTTGTGTAATTTTAGTTGAAGGAAATTTATGGAGAGACTAAACTTGCTAGATTTAATAGAGATATGTAATTGATTATAAAAAAAAATAACTAGAGGTATGAAATTACCTAAAAAACACGCACCTTAGAAGCTAAAATCACATATGAATCAAACTAAAGAGATAAAAAAGATAATTGTTTTTTTATTCTGGCAATGTCAAATAATATTTGAGAATAATACAAAACGTTAAAAGAATAAAATCATGAAAATTTTAATTAGGAAAATACATATAATATTTTTTTTTTACAAGCACAATAGTATCACCTTAATTAGTTATATATAAGATTTTTTTGGCACTTTATATCAAGTTTACCTAATGGTTTTTTATTTGTGTTTTTATATTAAATGATTGTTATATTTTTAGTTAACAAACTCCTACAATTTATTTAACATGGTTCGGTCCCATGTGTCTGCATCCACAACATGTGGTTTGGGCTCTCATATATGTATTCATAACACAAATTGTTTAACTTAGTTTGGGTCTTTACCACAAGTTTTTTAGACAAAATTGTAAATCTTTTCTGCATATTACCTCCATCTCTCACTATTTAGAATGGGTGATTCTTTTAATCTCATTAACCTCGATCTCTCTCTATATAAATAACAACTGACTCTTAGAAATATAGGAAACAAATTCCTAATTTATTATATAATATTTTTAAATATAAAGAACATCGTACATGCAGTTGTATATGTAGCATAATTTGTTATATATGAATTTATCATAAATCTAAATTGTTTATCAATGGAATGAGTTTTGACTTATCTACCAAGTTAACCAAATAATTATAATAAAAAAAAGAATCGTTGGGGTGATTTCTCTAAAGGATAATATGTGAATATAAGACTAAAATAATATGTACGTTCAATGCGCACGTATATGACTAGTTAATGTTTAATTTGCTTCAAAAATTATTAATTTTCTATATCATGGTAGATTATTAAGTTTGCAATTTAATTATGGGTTTTGCTAATTAGTATCCTTAGGACATTGATTAAATAGCTAAGATGAGAATATTTATTGTGTAAATCATCGATAACACAATTTTTTGTTTTCCAATAAAAATATTTCTACTTAAATTTTTTAATTAATGCCTTTATGACACTAGTTAGTATTTACCTATAATTATTAATACTTGACAAATGATATTTAAGTTTTTCTAATTAAAAAATTTAGAATATAAGAATGAGAAAGCTAATGAAATGGTTAACAATACATGAATTATACGGTTAATTAACATATGAGACTTTTGGATAATGCTTGGAGTTGAAAAATATAATCTGATCGATCAAACTATATCACATCCTACAAATTAATAGTAGGAAATAATAAATGTTTGTGTGGCTATATAATGTGATTTCATGAGTTCAAGCATTCCAACTTGAGATATAAGGAACTTAACATACTTTGCAGCTGCATGAAGTATCTTAAATGTGTTCATCTTTGGTCAAATGGGAACCAACTTCCCAAGCTCGAGTTGTGACCCTTTTTCTCAAACTGATGATCCACAAAGGTACTACAATATTGTGGAACCTCATAGTAGAGTTGTTTCAAAGGAGCAACAATTGTCATAAGGCACAACAAACCCATCTAGAAATTGGATGTAGTGTTGGTGTAGTAAGCTCTTACATTGAAGAGTAGAAATGTACATTGTTATTCTTCTCCTCGTAGTAGCACTTTTGGTATTTTGGGGTCAGAGAAGATTGATATATTCATGAGTTGGGAAATTTTCATCGATGAGAGAGTGAAATGAATGAATCGATCATAAAGAGGGTTGAAGTATATATCTAGAGTAGAGAGAAAAAAAAGTAAGTTGAAATACATATGAGTAACCATTATAAACCAAATAATTGTATATATGTCTTCATTTTTTGCCCCACAAATTAAAAGGAAAAGTCGCACTCCAGAATTATTACTTGTATTGATTATAGAAAATACATAGTAGTTTTAATTATATAAATTTAATAATCAAAATTGTATTCATGACACTATTACAACCTTGTAAGTCATGAGATGTTTTATTTCTATTTGTTCATACAAATATATCGCTTTTCCTGCCTTTCAATAATTCTTGGAAGATGATTTTCGTACTGTTTTTATAAAAAAAAATTATCATATGATATTGAGAGTGTTAAGGGAACGGTTAACAAAGATGATATGGTTAACATAGGAGGTCGGAACAAATAATATATATTAAAAAACTAATTGTTATGTAACTTGCTATACACTAATTTTTTTTCTTTTTTGTCCGTAACATTTTTACATTTCCAGCTATTTCTTTAGGTTATAAAATTAATCTGTACATTTTTATATATTGGAAGCCATTTGGAAGAATTAGAAAAAGGGTCATCCGATATATGATTGCCCAAGAAAAGTTAGTGATTACTCTAGGAGTGTAACTATACAATTAATCAAATCATCTTTTTTTTATTTTATGTGCCCAAACACATATCTTGTATTAAATTTAATTCATGTCTTATAATTAACAGAACTCAGTTTAGTGGAACTCATTCAAATTATCACTTTACATTATATTAAAAAAAGTACTTAATTTACCTAATTAACATTCTCCACTTTCACTTAAACTTGTTAATTATATTTTAAAAATAGTCCATGACTTAAAATTTAGCGTTATCATACCACATTAAGTAGAGGATTTAAAATCCTTAAACTAGCAAGAAGCTACACAAAAACCGAGCTATAATATCACAACCATGCCCTGAAATTGTAGCAATCAAAGTGAAAAAAAAAATGAGGGCATATTTTGTGACACTATTTTTTTTGCTTCTCTCAATCATCAGGGAAATAAAAAAGAAAAAGAAAAACAATACTATGCGAATGGAGCCAATAAAAAGAAAAACTTAAAAAGAAAAAAATGCTAATAATCCATTCTCCGTAACTGCCAGCAACTTCCCCTAAATTATCTGAACCCACAAAGCAGCAAGAGGCCGAGTGAGGATAGAGTCAGTTTTCATTTCATAGCTCCCATGCATAAAAGTCTTCACATAATCTTCCTTATCTCTCATACTCAAATCTACAACATCGTATCTTTCTCTCTCTCTCACACACAGAGATACTCTAGCTACATGCTACAAATATCTAAAGTAAAGATCCTTGTGTCTTGTGCATGCCACATACATTACTAAAACCTCATGTCTTGTCTCTTGTTATCTTCTTCTTCCTGCTTCTACATATGCACATAGGCTTTAATTTCAACCATTAAACTAGGCTTGCATGCAAGCACATTGTATTATTGAGTTATGAATTAATGCACCATTTCTTCTATTCTACTTTGGTCTAATTTTCCACTATATTTAACTTCTTTTTTCATGTTGCAGGTTGTTTGTTGTTTATGATGGCACTGAGCACGTCCTTCAACTTTGACACTCTTCAAATTCCCCACTTAGAAACAAACACTTTCCATGAAGACATGCCAGATGTAGCAGCACCAAACCTCCAACATTTTCTTCCCTACTCAGATGAAAGCTTCTTCCTTTCAAACGCGCTTTTTGAGAACTACATTGACCCAACTTGTGATTTTCTCTATACTCCAGAGATCAATCCCTTCCCTTCACTTAGTCATCATGATGACATTTTCTCAACTCATGAAGATTACAATCTTCTTCCTTGCCCTAAACGTCAAAAGTGCTGCTACGAGAAACAACAACAAGAACACGCGTTCTTGTCACCGCAAGAGCGTACAACATCAACACTACCATCCAATTTCCTAGACAGGTTTGTTGTGCCTTATGATAATAACTTCTCCTACCAAGAGGAGGAACTCCAACAACAACTTTATGAGGTTCCACAATATGGTACTACCCTTGTGGATCTTCAATGTGAGAAGAAAGGTTGCGAGAGAATCATATCTCCCCAGAGCGTAGCGGCAAGAGAAAGGAGAAGAAAGATCACTGAGAAGACTCAACAACTTGGGAAGTTGATTCCTGGTGGACCAAAGATGAACACAGCTGAGATGCTTCATGCAGCTGCTAAGTATGTTAAGTTCCTTCAAGCCCAAGTTGGAATGCTTGAACTCATGAACACAGAGGTATGTAATGTTAATTTCTTGCCATACTTTTTAATCATGTGGGTCATAAAATGATGTTATGTTATGGAACTGCTTAATTTTACTTCATTTTAATTGCTTTTAATATTGTCAATCTTTTCTTTCTTGTACTGATTTTAATTTCTTTTTTTGCTGACAAATTCTTAATAGAGTCTTTTTTTTTTGTCTGAATTAGTTCTTTTGTGTAGCTACATCAATATTTACTTTAACAATCCAAATGCATGTGTTTGCTCATTGCCTATTTGGTCATCTAGTAAGTGTGGAACGTTTGTTATGCTGTAATGTAATTAGGGTTGATTTGCGATTAAGATTTAGTTAGTCCAGTGCATGTCTTCCGTGACTACGTGTTGCTACTTAGTACATACCAAAAGGTTAAATTGCTGAACTGCGTTGGTTAGTTATGTGTAATTTACTAAGTATGACTCACTGTTGTATCCATATCGTGAATTTTTCATTGCTTTGGTTAAAGACAGAAAGTTAAGGAAAACGGTTACAGGAGGAGGACATGATCTATATAATTAAGAGACTTCCACCAGAGCAAGAAATATGCTTAAAAAACTGTGTTTGTTATGTAACTGCTTTACATGAAATTCTCCACTTGTTTTTCCTTTTCTTTTCTTTTATAATATTCAATGTCTTACCTTCTTTTATAGTGGTTATAAAATGCATTTCTTTATTGTACTGGACAACATTTGGAAGAATTAAAAAATAGGGTCATCGGTGATTTACCACCCTTTAAATGAGCCAGTATGTTACTCCAAGAGTGTATCTAGAAATATCAAATCAATGCTTTCAATTTTTCATTTTAATTTTCTTTTTGTTTTTTATGTTCAAATAATTCGTATCTCCTTCAGAAGATATTTTGTTAATTGTGGCAGGATGATAAAGCTGAACCTCGTCCTGAAAATCTACATGCTCTAGTTGTTTCTCCCTTTGTTCAAGAGAAGCTGTACACGGAGGAAAGGTGCTTTGTGCCAAAAGAAATAGTCACCACTTTGGCAAATCATCAGGATGTTCAATCAAGACCTACCATCCTTGAGGATCTTAAACAGCTGATTGGGACAGACATTGAGAAGAAAGCAAAGCAAGAATAAATCTTCATAAGCTGAACATGTGTTCATGATCCGTTGTTGTTTGCATTTTTTTCGCTGCTTTATTTTATTTTATTTTATTTTCTGTGTTGTTGTTATTATGTAATTATTGCCCTCTTTTGAGCCTAAGATTAGATGCAGTCCCTAGTGAATTTTCCATGTTGCATGTACAAAGAGTCAAGTTTAGATTAGATTAGGTTCATTTTGCATGTAAAGAGAATCAGTGTTTCCCACGTTTAGATTAGATTAATTATTAATTTAGCGAAGAACCATGATTTAGTTATTTTTATTTTTTTATTATCTAAGTCTTTCATCCTTCAACTTAATAGTATAAGCGGATTTGATTCAATCCACAATCTCATCCAATCCAATTCAACTAAATTAAATCTCATTCAATTCAATCCAATTAAATCAAATTAAATTTTTGTGGATGGAATGGGATAATTGAATTAGATTGATTTTAGTTTAAAGAACCAATTAAAATTGAATTGGTAATGAATTTAAAATTTTAGATCCAACCAAAAATAATCTAACTTAATATAATTAAACTTTTATTTATTTTTAAATAATAAAATTAATCAAATATATAAAATAATACAATATTTTATGCATATTAATTTTTAAAAATATCCTTACTATTTTAAAAGAAAAAAATTCCTTTACTATTTTTTAGCTTTGAGGATTTTTTAAAAACACCCCTACTTCAATGAGTACCAAATAATGTCATCAGCACTCCGTGAAAAAACGAATTATATTGTAGCAAAGGTATATATGCCATCCCAATTTTACCGATTTGTGATTAAAACATGAGTTTCTTCCTGCACAAAGTCAAGTTTTGATTGTGTAACTAGGTAAACAAGTTATACATAAGTAGAATGAACCTAAAAAAAATAGAAGATTATTAAATTTTTGTTCACGACACTCACTAAAACCTAGTACCTTGTGAGATTAGATGTATCAATATTTGTGTTTCTCTCTCTCTTCTTTATCATTCCTGTGTTTTTCTCTTTGCTCATACACATATATTGCTTTTATTTAAAAAATAAAATAGTCAAACAGAGAGATAGATATTTAAGGAAGCGGTTAATAATTGTGACGACTATATGGTCAACATATAGGAGAGACTTTCGGTACAACAATAATACTAATAATTACGTAACTGCTTCAAGGAAATTTCCATTTTAATATTTTCTTAAAATTTTTTAATATTCACCGTTTTTACTTCCTTTTATTTTAGCTGTAAAATTAATTTCTACATTTTATTGAACAACATTCGAGTAATTAAAAAGTGTATACACTTCCCTGAATGTTGACCCTCAAAATACAACAAAGATTTTATGTGTGCTGCTGGGTAATCAGCAAAGGTCCACATTGTAAATTTGATAAGAACAAAGATGAAAATTAAAAACCTAAAAACTGGTTTTAGTTTTCAAAAAAATTAAAACTTTTACAACACTTTAGTTGCTTAATTTTTAGAAAATGTGTTGGGCCCACTTTTCATAAGAAAAATAAAAATTAAAAAATTGAGTCAAAAAACATTTTTTTACCTTTATTCGAGTTTGTAAAAGTGAATTATGTTAATTTTATAAATCTTATTAAAATATGTTTCAATAAATTTTACAAAAAAAATCAAAATAAGCTTTTCTTTTAACTTTTTCAATAAATATCATAATCAAGTGTATAAATAACTTTTGTACAATAACATATTATTAAATGAAGACTTAATAAGATAGGAAGACTTGATAAATGAAGACTTCAACAACTGTTTGGTTCTATAAAATAGGAAGTTTTTTTTGTCTACAGCAGTGTTAAATGATGTTATAACAACACCCTTAACAAATTCACTTATCATGTCATTAAGTGTGACAGACTAGTCATGAGTATTTTTTTTTTATAAAATATGTTTAAGGTTTTGATAAAATTTGAAAAATATTAATTTCGTTATCATAATTTTTTTATTAATTTGATCTTTATAAAAATAATAAAATATATTTTTATTGATTTTAGTAATAATTTTATTAGACGGTTTTTTTGACGTGATTAAAAGAATTAATTATTTTTTTTCTTTAGCATACTGAAGAGACACCCAAACCAAGTACTACTTCATCTTCCCCCTTTGGCAATGTGTAGCCATGCATCTCCAACTCCACTTCAGCTTTTCTAGGAGTAATGGAACTGCTTGGTGAAGCCTGAAAGTGTCTTTCACTATTGCTTGGAAGTAAGGGAGCCTAGCTAGCAATGTTGGATTCTTCCACAAGGTTACCTTCGCCATGCCAATAGCTTTCTCTGGCTCTGCTTTTGCCTTTCACATAATATTTGGGCTGTCAAGGTTATCTTTTAACAATATTCAAATAATCAAACTGATTCAAAATTGAACTGATTTTAAAAAATTAGTTTTGAATTGAACTGATTTTTAACCAATTTTAAATTGGTTCCAAGAGTCAAACTAATTTTGAACTAATTTTTAAATTATTTTTTCAAAAAAAAAATATTCAATTGAAAACCGTTCGATTAACTGAATTGATTTTCAGTTAACTGAATTGATTTTATAACACAACACATTTCTTGTTTTAGCCGTATACTTACTTTCTACTGTATCTTCTAAAGAACTCAAGGCCTAATGGGGCTTCAGCATTGACCTTACGCACCGTGACTCACCATTATCACCCTTCACTCACGAGTCACGCCATCAGAGCGCATCACAAACGCTGCCTTGTGCTCCATTTCTCGATTAAATCGAGCTTCCCCTCTGATTTCAATGAAAACAAAACAACTGCATATGTTAGAATTCCAAACCATGGAGAATATCTCATGAGATTCTATACATTGGTACCCTCATGTGGAAACTTTCTATCATAGATACATGGAGTAATCTTATTTGGGTACAATGTAAAGCAAAAAGGGTGTTCAAAACACACACAACAGAAATAAAAAGGATATATTTTGCATTTAAATTGTAAGACAACAACAAATTAAATGTGTATTCATATCTTAAAATATTGATGTTCTAAGAGAATGAGAAGAAAAGCGAGAACTCTCTTTTTCAACTTGCAGTCTAGGGTTGTATTTATAGCATGGGGATATAGTATCATTTTCTTAAATTCAAATATTAGCAATTCAAAATAAAAAGAGGCAAAATGAATTTTATAAAACAAAACATGTGTACTTCCCTTTTTTGTCATTCTCATCCTTCTTGAATTTCTTATCAATTTGAAATTGAAATAATAATTGATCAAGTCCAACTTGTATATAACATTTTTTTAAAACTCAATTCCAAACATGAGTTCCTTAAGTTTGCTCCCTTTCTTTCACCAAATATTTTTAAATTATTTATACTATTTACATTTTCAGTGCTAGCAAAAATATAATATATTCCACTTAGAAAAGTAATTAATCATATAATCATATTAAATTCTCTAATTTAATTAATCATCAAATATTAAAATAATTTCTTTAATAGATATTAGAACACTCGTTTGTGTATGAATATGTAGGTTTAATACTAAATTGATAATATATTAATCAAATTAATATATTAATCAAGGTAGGCGTCTAGCAAAACTCTTTTGGATAATGTTGGATATCAGAAAGAAGTAACATTTTTTACCTTCAAGAACCAATAGAATAATAATGTAATATTTTTTTTCATTATTTACAGCTCAAGGTTAAATTAGAGTATAGTATTATTGTCAAACTTTAATAAGCTAACACATTTAATTAATGAATAATTTAAGAAACTTTTTTCTTCTTTCATTCAATTGTCCTAACCAATATCTTAATTCTATCATGGAGCTCAAACTTATTACTTAGAGTTGATGAATTTCTTCTTGATTAATCATTAATTCTACAAGTATTTAATCATGTACAATATTCATTCAACTATTGTCCTAAGATATTAGGTGTCTAAAATTATAAGATAATAAATAACTTGTTAATTACTATAATAAATTCAGGTCATATGAAACTATTATATTTCTTTTAATAAGTTCCTATTAACATATTAAGGTAATATTAACTATTAAAATTTCTCAATTGAGTTAGTTCAATGGTGACATCCACATATACATCATTTATGTATGCAATTTAATAAATGTGATCTATTAATATTTATCTAATAAAGATAATTACATATATATTGATATATCTATATTATCAATATCATATTCACAATAATTCTACAATAAAAAATAATTTATATTAAAATTATAAATAACTTGTTTCTCATTATTATAATCTCTACCATGATAACAAGTATATAATTTTAATCAATGACTTGTCAAATTAATAATTTAAGAAAATAATAAATATGATAATAAGATAAAGAATAATTATTTACTAAAATTGATAATATGAATACATGATGGATGGATGGATTGGATATTGAGTATTTATCCCAACATAATATTTCCCTTGTGAGACATGTTTTCCCCCAAGACACTACATTGTTTGAACCAGACAAGTCTTTCACGTTCACAAATTTGTCATGTGACTCACTACCTTCCACATCATGCCATATATATCATTATTGTTTACTTTCAGGCTTGTGCTTATACTCAAAAAATTATGGCGACGGATCATCCACCAGCGGAGTATCGTGTACTGAATCCATTCATTTTAGGTCCCAAACCGTACATTTCCTAAGACTATTTTCGGATGTGGATCAAACAACGAGTTTTCGGATGTGGGTCTTGGAGTGGGGCCATTGTCACTAATATCACAAATTCTCCTATTGTCTGCTTCCTTTCATTTCAAACTATGCTACTAAATTGAAATTTGGTAACGAAGCAACAATAACGGGAAATGGGGTTGTCTCCACTCCCCTCATAATAAACCCATCTTATCCTTCATATTACTTCCTCCATCTGGTAGGCGTCACTATGGGACAAAAGATGGTGCAAGTACAAACACCTGATCATACTAAGGGCAACATAATAATCGATTCAGGGACAGTGTTAATTAACATATCTTGGAGCAACCCTTTACCAGGATTTTGTAATTTTGTTGCAAGAAGCCCTTGGTGTTTCAGAGACAGTGAAAGATATTCCACACCGTTCGACTTTTGTCTTCCATATCACGACTAATATAACTTTTCCTGAAATTGTGTTTAAATTTATTGGAGCTAAGGTTTTTCAATTCTGAGCCGGTGAGCCCTAAGAACCTATTTTTTAGGTTCGATGACCTGAACATGCTTTGCTTGGCGGTACTACACAACTTCTATGTAAATGGATTTTCCATCTTTGGAAATTTGGCACAGGTTGATTTTCAAGTGGAGTACGATCTCCAAGGGAAAAAAGTGTCTTTTGCTCCTACAGACTGTACCAAAAATTAGGAAATGACGATGCATGACACCTCCATGTTGTTTAACATCTAAAAAGAGATTAAGCTAGAAGAGAGATTAGTATAAGTGTAAAAGATGATATGATGAGAAGAAAGATAGAGAAATATGATAAGTGTTGACCTAGTAAACGTAATGGAGGAATTAATGTATATATATCATTATTAAAGATTAATCTATTTATTTATTTATCTACATTTGTACATCAACTATTATATTATAATATTTTTTATAAAATTATTGGTAATATAATAATATTATATTTTTTCACAATAAAAAGTATTATTGGGGTATATTTTGAGTTGGTTAATATTACCTAAGATATTACAAAAATATAACATTTTCCAATGACAATAAATGTCACATATAAAATTATTTTTTTCTCATCGACAATAGAATTTTTACAATCATGGGGCATGCACGACATCCTTTAAAGTATTCCCAAATCTGTCAACCAAATCGGAGCGTTATTTCTACCATTGGGATCGACTTAGTAAAATTCAAGGTCGTGTTTAAATTAAAGCAATTTATTTCTCCGTTAAAAACACTTATGTCCACATAGCCAACAAACTTGTTAAATAAGTTTTAATTTTTCATTCGCAGACCTTCTTTTTCTAGCTAGTGGCTGACACTTTCTCCCACCTCGCAAGGAAATTTTGTTCTTATCTTCCACACCCAACCATAGAAAGTTTCGCTTTGTTCTTATGAGATTAGGTGTTATTTCTTCTAGTATGATTGTACAGTCCATATCTTTGTAAGGAAGCCACTGCATTGTACAGTCCATTATTATCTATATTAACTATATTTTTTTTACCGAAAAAAATCTATTAACTCTATGAATATACTACACCTAAGTGAATCATGTTACTGTTTATGGTGGAAATATGTTAAGTGATCGAAATATAATTCATCATTTTATAATTAATTCTTATTAATCATAAACAACTTATTTATTTAGTGTGACATAATCATAATTATAAATCTTTTTTATTCAAACTAACAATTGATATAACTTTCAATTAAAGAAATTATGAGATCAATCAAATAAAGATAGAATTTTAACATAATTAGATATTATAATATTATCATTGAAGATAGTCATTTTATTATTAAGATTTGTTAAAGAAATGGTTCTGGATAATTATCAGTAAAACATAGTGTTGATCGAAAATATACTTGTTCGAAATATGATCACAATGATTATATTGTTAATTTTTTAGTTTTTAGTAATAGAATGATTTTTATATGAATGAGAACATATAAGAGTTGTAATGTAAAATGATTTCTAAAACAAAGAGAATTGAAACACAAGCAATGTTAAATTGACATAAATGTAAAGTATTTGAAATGTAAATTGAAAGTAAAGTGCAAAATAAAATGAAAGTTGCAGAAAAATAAAGCACAAAAAATATAAGAGTTTGAGTTTAGAGAAGATATAGAGATTGAAATGAGTATAAAGTTTGAAGAAGAAACATAGAAAAAGAGAATTGCATGAAAGGTATATTAATCAAAAGAAAACAATTGCAAAAATTGTAAATTTCATTAAGAAATGAGTTTAAACATACATGTTTTCCCGATAATCGATAATCTTTTTTCTTGTAAGGCATATTGGTAGAGGTTTATGTGATCTTCGTAACCAAGAAAATTATTATTGCCTATTTGTAGCTTTATTTGACTCAACTATCGATTTACATGATTCATATAATTATACAACTTATTCAAATTAACTGCAATAATGTTGTGAATATTGGGAACGAGTAAGGTACTTTCGGATTTGAACGTACTAACACATCGAAAAGGCCTATTTATACCTTACTCATCTTTTAATTATGCTGTCTATTTCAGGATGAAAGTGTTGTGAATATCTCCTCCTTCTCAAGAACAAGAAGCTAAAAGTGATCAAGATGAGGTATGTTTCCAATTCTTTGTTGAATAAAAGAAACATTTTGTTTTCGATAAATATATTGATTTCAACTTCAATTTCTAAGTGCAGGACCTCAATGTGACTTCTAAGACTCTGGTCGATCCCACATTCCTAAAGAAATCATTGAACCTGAAGTCAAAAGAGAAACAGAAGCTATGGAAAATGACAATCCCCATCAAGAACAACTTATTGAATTAGATCAAGGTAGAAGAAATGAGTTGGTCAGATTCTTGAGTTTTTTAAGAGCCTAACTTTACGCCATTTGACAAGTATTTGGATCTAAAAAGTTTTATTTCGGCTCAAACTTCTAAAGAAGAAGACGAGAATGTTGGTGCGGATGAGTAACAAGAAGTGAAAGGGGAAGTGAAGAGAGTGAAAGCAGTGCCTCTGAATCTTTGAAAAGCCTAGTTCCTTCTGCAAAAGAAGAATGAGAGGCAAGTCAATGAGAGTATTCCCCAAACAAGACTGCAAGTGGAGGAGGTGATGTTCATCCTCACCCTCAATCGAATCCTTCACCAACCCTTCAACAAGGTGCACCTGTTCCTGTAACTTCAGCAACAAAAACCAAGCCAATAGAAAAGATAATTTGAACACTGCTCATACCAGTAGTGAAGCATTTGTGCGAGTGCAAGAAATTACAAAGAATCCCTTCTCTTTACTTGAGTTCATTTCAAGTGATTCGAACATTTTGAAGGATTTTGACACCAGTATGCCCAAGCCTTCTTCGAATCAAGTCCTCAAACAAGTAGTTGTTGATTTTCATAATCTCGCCTATTCTCAATCCCTAGAGGTAAACTTGGATATACCTGGTTACACTGAAAAGGTAAATGCAACAATTAGGATTGTGTCAGCCTTTAACGAGGATCAACTCGATGAAGATCTTAATGATGAAATTGAAGAGTTCTTAAGCTTATTGAACAAGGCATATAGGTTGAAGCAAAGGGAAAATACTGGTAAGGGAATCATTGCACAAGCGAACATTAGTACCCAAAACGGAATTCTCGAACTTGAGAAGAACTAGCAAAGTGTCAAAAAGGCTTAAGAGGACAAAAAATAATCAAAGACTGTTTTTGCGGAGCTTTCGAAGAAAAAGGCTAACCTCGAGGCTAGAATCTTGGAATTGCATAATCAATTGAAGAATCTCGAATTAGAAGAGGAAACACTTAAGACCCTACGGCTTTGAACAATAAATTGGAGAATGATTTGACTGAAGCCTTGAGGACTTTGGCTTTATCCATCAACAAAACGAACAGATTGAAAAGAAGGAGAAGGTTGAGCGTACTTGGTCGCCATTAGTCCAAAAATGGTAAGTTGTTTGTTGACCATGCCACTATGCATAAAGCTCGTTTCTCTTGAATGATTTTCGTTAATAGCTTTTCTTAGTTTATGTATCAAAGTCCTTCATTGTTTTGTGAGGCACTACATGTACCTCTGCCAAAGCAACATAAGCTTCTATTTCTCCTAAGCATCGAAGCAGTGTACCATCAATACTTCTCTTAAATAGGTCATCACCTAGAATCACACAATTAACATCCCTATACTTTATTTTTCGATCAATTGGCAATTAAGGATTTTTTAGATACTCAACTAAACGTTTATGCCAATCATCTAATTAATGATAAAGTATTAAAATTGAGAACCTCATATATCATTGAGCAACTTATCTTTATTTGAATCAAAGACTTGAATTTTTCCTTTGATAATCCATAACCTGAAGCTATTTGAGCTAACTCATTGGTTTCAGCATTTCGACCTCTAGGTACATGTTCAAAAGAAATATCATCAAATTTCTTGACAAGTCTACATGCTCGAGTAAAATATTTCATCAAATTAGAACTTCTGCATTTGTACTTTCTAACGACTTGGTTGATTACTAATTTTGTGTCCCCTCGAACTATAACATTCCTTGTCCCCAAGTTTATCAAAGTTTGTAAACCTATCAAAATCATTTTAATTTTTAAATTAACACTAATAAATTATAAAGAGAAAAGACTATAAAAATAAATTAATAATACTAAAATATTTTTTACAAAAAGAAAAAAATATATAATTATTTCTTCAATAAATACTATAATAAGGGAAATAACAGAAATTTCTGAAAATTGAATCCTATAAAAAGATAATAAAATATTTTATCAAAGTTAATTGTTGTGATTATGCCAAGAAAACACCCATGTGCAGAAGAACAAAAAAGAAGCTAACAGAAACAGAGTGTAATGGACATGAACAAGCAAGAGAGAAAAGGAGAAGAGAAACACCAAAGGATTTACGTGGTTCACTCAATTGAGCTACTTCCATGGGCAACTTATACTATTCAGTTTTATTAATCTATTTAATCAACTAACTACAAGGAGAAGCTATGGACTTATATATATCTTAAGCTCCATGAATCAGAATATACAAAATACCAACAGATTTAGAAAACATCTCTAACATAAGTGATAAATCACTTATCAATCTTGCTTAAGATCCAAGGCAAACTCTACAATTCTCCACCTTGCATTGGTATCTTAGATTCTGATCTGATACAGTATAGCTGCTGCCATTCTTAGAAAACTTATTTCCACTTATCAACATTGAGCAAGTCCAAACAATGCATGAACTTGCTTCTTGGGACTGGTTTTGTAAACATATCTGCATGATTATGCTTTGTATCAATCTTTTGGACTTTAATCCTCTTCTTTGTTCGAATGAAATGGTATCTAACATCTATATGCTTGGTCCTTTCATGGTGAACCTGATCCTTGGCCAAGCAAATAGCACTCAAACTGTCACAGTAGATCAAGGAATGATCTTGAGGGAATCCAAGATCAGTGATCAGACCTTTCAACCATATTCCTTCCTTTGCAGCTTCAGTTAAGGCCATGTATTTTGCTTCTGTTGTTGATAGAGCAACAGATGATTGAAGAGTTTCTTTCCAACTTACCAGTGCACTTCCCAATGTAAAAGCATAACCTGTAACAGACTTTCTCCCATCCAGATCAGTTGCATAATCTGCATCTGAATAACCAGCCATACAACCATTTGTGTCAGCTCCATAAACAAGACCAACATCTGAAGTACCTCTCAGATATCTGAAAATACGCTTGGTTGCTTGCCAATGTTCCTTCTGTGGTTGATTTAAGTATCTGCTGACCACACTGACAGCATGAGCCAAGTCAGGTCTGGTACATACCATAGCGTACATAAGACTTCCAATTGCACTTGCATAGGGAACTCGAGACATGAACTCCTGATCTGCTTTAAAGTGACATTGAACAATGGCCGACAGACGATCTTTGGCAGACAAAGGTGTGCTCAATGGTTTAGCTTTACTCATTCCAAAGCGTTGCAATATCTTTTGTATGTACTCTTCTTGTGATACAAATAACTTCTTCTCTGAGCGATCCCTATGTATTTTTATTCCAAGAATCTTCTTAGCTGGTCCTAGGTCCTTTATGTCGAATTCTTCACTTAGAAGAGTTTTCAACTTCTGGATTTCAGATTTATCTTGGGATGCAATAAGCATGTCATCTACATACAACAGTAGATAGATCATTGTTCTAACATCCACCTTCTTATGATAAACACAACAATCATAAGGGCTTCTGTTATAACCCATACTAATCATGAAACTGTCAAATCTCTTATACCATTGCCTTGGAGACTGTTTCAACCCATACAAGGGCCTTTGTAGCTTGCAGACATAGTCTTCTTTTCCTTCTGTAATGAATCCCTCAGGTTGAGTCATTAAGATATCTTCTTCAAGTGTTCCATGTAGGAAAGCATTCTTTACATCTAATTGCTCAAGCTCAAGGTCTTTACATGCTACAAGAGCAAGTAGGACCCTAATGGAGGTGTGTCTCACTACAGGTGAAAAAATCTCATTATAATTCACTCCTTCTTTCTGATTAAAACCTTTTGCAACCAAACGTGCCTTATATCTGACAGATTTAGCTCCTGGGATTCCAGTTTTCCTTTTGAAAATCCATTTGCATCCCACTACATGTCTTCCTTCAGGCTTCTTGATCAGTTTCCATGTCTGATTTTTGTGAAGTGATTCTGATTCTTCTTTCATAGCAAGTATCCATTTATCAGCTTCAATATCATTGATAGCTTCCTTGTAGGTGGTAGGTTCAGAATTGTCTATTTCTTCTGCAACATAAAGAGCAAAAGCTGTCATATCTTCAAAACCATATCTCACAGGAGGCTTACTTATCCTTTTTGGTCTCTGATATGAAGAATGATCTGGTTGTGTACTGTTCTGGTCTGGTTGTTGATTTGGTGAGTCAGTTTCCTCTTCATCTTCTGATGAATCTAATTGAACAGTTTCTGAAGATGTGCTCACTGATTTTTCTTGGTAATTGTTGTCAGCAGTAATAGGAAACTCCACCTGTTTGGGAACTTCAGTTTTTGTTTCTGAAACAGCTTGCTTGGCAATTTGATCAGTCATAACAGATTCATCAAAAATGACATCCCTGCTGAGTATTACTCTCTTTTCAGATGGTGACCAAATCCTGTATCCTTTTACTCCTTCTCCATAACCCACAAAGACCCCTTTCTTAGATCTGGGTTCAAGCTTGCCTTCTCTAACATGATAATAAGCTGGACAACCAAAGATTTTAAGTTTAGAGTAGTTTGCAGGTTTGCTTGACCATACCTCTATAGGAGTCTTACACTTTAAGGCAGTGGAAGGGGATCTATTGATCAAATAGCATGTTGTATTGATAGCTTCTGCCCAGTAATTTTGTCTAGGCCAACATTTGACAGCATACATCTAGCTCTTTCAAGTAGTGTTCTGTTCATTCTTTCTGCTATTCCATTCTGTTGAGGAGTGTTCCTAACAGTAAGTTGTCTTACAATACCTTCTTCATTGCAGAAATTATTAAATTCTGCTGAGCAAAACTCAAGACCATTATCTATTCTTAGACACTTGACCCTTTTGCCTGTGCTGTTTTCAATTAGAGCTTTCCAGTTCTTAAATTTCTTAAAAGCCTGATTCTTATGCTTCATTATGAAAATCCATGTCATCCTAGAATAATCATCAATGATTGATAGGAAATACCTTGCACCTCCAAGTGATGGAACCTGTGAAGGACCCCAACAATCTGCATGTACATAATCCAATATTGCTTTGGTGGTGTGCAGTGCTTTTGTGATTTTTCCCTATGCTGTTTTCCAAATACACAGTGCTCACAAAACATGAGTTTCTGTAGCTCCTTGTTTCCTAGCAGACCTTCTTTGCTTAGGATCATCATCCCATTCTCACTCATATGCCCCAGGCGCATATGCCACAAGTGTGCATGATCAGGTTCTTGTTTAACTGATCCAGACACCAAGGATACCGAATCTGTTTCTTTAACAGTTGATCCTTGAAGCAAATATAAAGTACCTCTCTTGGTTCCCTTCATAACAGTGGTGGAGCCTTTTCTGATATGCATGATTCCCTTTTCAACATCCCATCTGAATCCCTTTGAATCCAAGGTTCCCATGGAAATCAGGCTTTTACTTAGCTCAGGAACATGTTTGACTTCTGTGAGTGTTCTGACTACTCCATCATGCATCTTTATCCTGATAGTTCCTATTCCAGCAATCTTACAGGGCATGTCATTTCCCATGAACACTTGTCCTCCATGCTTATCTTCATATGTATGGAACCAGCTTATGTTTGGGCATATGTGGTATGAGCAAGCCGAATCCAAGAGCCACTGTTCTTCAGATTTTTGAAGGTGATTGACAATGGAAAACACTAGATCATCCTCAGATAAGTGGTTCTCCTGTACATTTGCAACAATTGGCTTTTGGTTCTTCTTTTTCGGGCAGTCCTTTTTCCAGTGTCCAGATTCTTTGCAGTAGTTGCAAATGTCCTTGGGATCAATCTTGCCTCTTTTCTTCCATTTATCCTTCTTCTTCTTCCCATTCTTAAATGAATTCGAAACCACAAGGCCTACAGTACTGTTGTCTTCACTGTTCCCAGAAGCCTTATTTCTCAATTCCTTAGAGTGCAGGTTAGATTTAACTTCCTCCATGGTTATGCAATCTTTGCCAACACTCAGCGAATTAACAAAGCTTTCATACGAAGGTGGTAAAGAAGCTAACAGAATCATTGCTGCATCTTCATCTTCTACCTTTACTTCTATGTCTCTGAGTTCCATTAGGATAGAGTTCAATTCATCTAGATGATCCTTTAGAGGCGTACCTTCCTTCATTTGAAGGCTGAACAAACGGTGTTTCAGAAGTAGTTTATTGCAAATGGACCTTGTCATGTAAAGCCTTTCAAGCTTTAACCATAAACCGCTTGCCGTTTCTCGGTCTGCTACCTCATACAGAACTTCATCAGACAGTGATAACAGGATCAATGAATGGGCCTTCTCTTCCTGTTCAGCAAGGTTTCTCTTCATTTCTTTGGTGAGTTCCTCTTTCGAAGTTGAAGAAGATTCTTTCTTCACAGAGACAGATGTTAGAGGAGCCCAGACTCCTTGTTCCTTTAGTAGAGCACACATCTTGATGCGCCAAAGGTTGAAGCTGTTCTTGCCATTAAATTTCTCGATTCTCAGAGAGGTAGCCATAGTTCTTGATGGTTTCTTGCTTTCTTGCACAATCTTGGAGCGGAAACAGAATAATCAAAGTGATGAAGGATAGAACCTTCAAAGACACCAGATGAGGTGGTAGAATCCCTTTTTGGATATCCGTTGGATTGCAACCTGAGCTCTAGATACCAGTTGTTGCAATTATGCCAAGAAAACACCCATGTGCAGAAGAACAAAAAAGAAGCTAACAGAAACATAGTGTAATGGACATGAACAAGCAAGAGAGAAAAGGAGAAGAGAAACACCAAAGGATTTACGTGGTTCACTCAATTGAGATACTTCCACGGGCAACTTATACTATTCAGTTTTATTAATCTGTTTAATCAACTAACTACAAGGAGAAGCTATGGACTTATATATATCTTAAGTTCCATGAATCAGAATATACAAAATACCAACAGATTTAGAAAACATCTCTAACATAAGTGATAAATCACTTATCAATCTTGCTTAAGATCCAAGGCAAACTCTACATTAATAAACAAATTGTACTGTACAAACACGTGAACATTATTGTGGGGTCACTGTACACGTGTCTATCCTCCGTGTCAATCCTACTACAATAACCACGTGCCTTTCCACCATAAGTGTCAACCTCGACACAGCAAAGACAAGTCTGTCAGCTCTCTGAATGTGGACGTGAACAGTAAATATCTTTTTATCTACACGAGCACAAACAGCTACAGTAAATATCTTATTATCAACAACTTATCTAATGGTGTAACTACCTTATCTTTATTTATCTCTCCACTTATCTACAAGATGTTACTTATCTACAAGTAACCACATATCTACAAGGTACACATTATCTTCTATTTAAATTATCTTATCAACGGATTACTAATAAACAAATGTCCAAAACCTATACTCCAATTGTATATACATGTTCTCTCTAAAACTTTACTCATCTCATACTCATTCCCAAATTAAGTATATACATACTTAGAATCTCTCTATTCTCTTACTTAATTATTTTACCTAATTAATGTTCTTATTTGAGCGTTGGAATCATTTTCTTTGTTTTACATATCCCCCTTCTTGACAAAAACGACGCGACATCCGACTTAAATATTGTTATTTATACAATTAAATCCCTAAAATAATTATTTGTCATTAAAATATTATATATATTAACAAAAAATTAGAAGAAAAAAAGTTAGGGGTGCCAAGGGCCCCAAGAAGCCAAATAGCTTTGTCCCTTACCACAATTGATGTGTTAAAATGTTAATAAAATCATTTAATTTAGTAATATACCACGCATGAATTAATTAAAGTGAGATTGTTTCAATTTAATGATTAGTTTCAACTCTTGAGTTTGAATCATAATTATGCAATTGCTTTAAATAAATTTTTTTCTCATAATGATTTTATTTGGCACAAACAATATTACCTCTAGTAAAGTAAATAATATTTGTGGTTTAGAAAAAAAATCATTTAACAATATGAACTTTTTATACTACATTTGTAGAGCTGTTTTAACTACATTTAGTAACATTTGTCAAATGTTGTTAAGCTCAATTATATTGTAGTTGTTACAAAAAAAAAAATTTATATTGTAGTAACATGATATAAAAACCTATAATAAAAAAACTGTACTATACATATAACTAACCTCACTCCTTAAAAAAACATAAACAAAACTTAACCTTACTCTTGTGTACTGTAAATTAAACAATTTTATATAACCTTTTGAGACTGAGAACGCATGCATCACTCATGATTATTGAACAATTAATTTCTTCATTGTCCCCATAGTGTGACCGAAAACCATTTCTCATAAGTATTAAACAATTTCTCATCAGGCCTCTTAGTTGAGACGTAAAACCATTACTTGCTCATGACTTGGCCTCAATCAGACATGAAGACATAACTAAATGCAAAACTCAGATCTATAAATAGAGACAGTTCATCGTGCTCCCCATCTATCATTTACTTCTTTGAATCTACATTTCCTCAAGATGCATCCTCTGGTGTTCATGGTGTTCATGTTATTAGCCTTATACTCTCCTTCTATATCCACTAGAGAAGCTGGTGAAGGCCTAAGGGGCTTCACCATCGACCTTATCCATCGTGACTCACCATTGTCACCCTTTTACAACCCTTCACTCACTCCATCAGAACGCATCACAAACGCTGCCTTACGCTCCAGTTCTCGATTAAACCGAGTATCACACTTCCTAGATGAAAACAAACTACCTGAATCTCTTCTAATCCCAGACAAAGGTGAATATCTTATGAGATTATACATTGGTACCCCTCCCGTGGAAAGGCTTGCTATTGCAGACACAGGAAGTGATCTCATTTGGGTACAATGTTCCCCTTGCCAAAGTTGTTTCCCCCAAGACACCCCATTGTTTGAACCCCGTAAGTCTTCCACATTCAAGGCTGTGTCATGTGTCTCAGTACCTTGCACATCAGTTCCACCTAACCAGCGTCGATGTGGAAAAGTAGGTCAGTGCATATATAGTTACCGCTACGGTGACAAATCATTCACCATCGGAGTAGTGGGCACTGAAACCCTAAGTTTTGGTTCCACGGGTGGTGCACAAACCGTTTCATTTCCTAGCTCTATTTTCGGGTGTGGAGTGTACAATAATTTCACATATCGTACAAGTAACAAAGTCAACGGTTTAGTTGGTCTTGGGGCAGGACCATTGTCACTAGTGTCACAACTTGGGGCTCAAATTGGTTACAAATTCTCCTACTGTTTGGTTCCTTTCTCTTCAACTTCCACTAGCAAATTGAAATTTGGGAGTGAAGCAATAATAACCACAAATGGGGTTGTGTCCACCCCCCTCATAATCAAACCCTTGCTTCCTACCTTTTACTTCCTCAACCTCGAAGCCATCACCATTGGACAAAACGTGTTGCCAACGAATCGAACCGATGGCAACATAATCATTGATTCAGGCACGGTGTTGACGTATCTTGAACAAACCTTTTACAACTATTTTGTGGCTTCGCTGCGAGAAACCCTTGGTGTTGAGTCAGCGGAAGATCTTCCATTACCGTTCAAGTTTTGTTTTCCATATAGTGAAAACATGGCTATTCCTGCTATTGCGTTTCAATTTACCGGAGCTAGGGTTGAATTGAAGCCTAAGAACCTTCTCATTAGGTTCCCAGATAAGAACATGCTTTGCTTGGCGGTTGTGCCAAGCTTATTTGATGGAATTTCCATCTTTGGAAATTTTGCACAGTTTGATTTTCAAGTGGTGTACGATCTCGAAGGGAAGAAAGTTTCTTTTGCTCCTACGGATTGCACTAAAGGTTAATTAATTAAATAAAATAAAAATATACAGAAGAAAAGAAAATGTTTAAGATATATAGGTATGTTTGTCCTTTGAAATGCTTGAAACAATGTTGTAGCAAATAAACTTTGTTAATTGTTAGGGCTATATGTGTACCGCGGTTAAAATACTTCTTGAATTCTTTTGGTAAAAATGTCATGGTTGATATATATATATATATATATATATATATATATATATCAAAGTTTGATGGGAAAGTATGAATATATGGCTAAATTTGGTTTATCTGTTACTTATCCAAATGATGTTGCAACATGAATGTACTTTAAAGTTTTGTAAATGATTTAAAAATCTTTTATGTCTTAATTAGCTAGCATAATAAGTTGAGAAAGTCCAGATATTGTAATGTTGGGGTAATAAGTCCCGTTGAGTTGGGGCAATAAAACATATAAGATCTCACCTTTAGTCTAAAATTTAGTGGCTATGATTAAGAGATAAAAAAACAAAAGTATGGAAACATCATTCAGTTGGTTAACTTAGAGCTACCTTTATGTATTTACATAACCAGAGGATATCAATGATATCGGGGGAAAATATTATTATGTCTTTCTTTTGCTCTTTTTCTTCTTGTTTATCTTTTAAATCTTTTAAACCTTCTTCTTCTTCCTTTAATCCTTCTCAAGCAGGAAATGTTTTAATCAAATCTAATCGAAATATTTTCAAAGAAGAAGTTTCTTTTGAAGATATTAATGAAGATCTAGATGATTGAAAAATTCTCAAGATTCCAGAAAACAAACTTTACAAACCAAAAAGAAGGTATTTCTGAAAATCTGATTCCATAATCTGTATGGTCAAAACAAACATACAACTTAAATATGAGTTTGATGAAATCAAACTCTTTTCAAACAGTTCGTTAAAACTGCATAAACAAAAATACAGTTTCTTGCACATAGGATGTGTACAAGTTGTAGCAAAACCTCTAGGTATAGAAGGATTGAACACCTCAATTCTCTTATGCCTATGAGATCTTGCCATAATCAATTTACAGACTCCCTTCTAGGTACGGTTGAGACCAATCCCAGTAATGGACCAATCTATTTCAACTATTATCCAGACAGGACTATTAGTCTTGAGGATGCAAACATTTTGAATGTCTTAACCTTAGATGTTCAACTTTATGGTTTAGATATGAAAGCTAGATCTATTTCGTTTAATATCATATACCGATTTTAGTACAAGGTAATGAACTCTTGCATGTCTGGGTTCTAAAACCTAGAAAAATTGGAGAAACAACTTTGTTTCTCAATGATACAACCAAAGCTAAGGTTGTAATACCCAAAACCATCAAATGGGAAGACATTAATTTCTCTCAAACATTGGCCATGCACAAAGTTGCTCCAGCTAAGCCTCACATCACACACCAGGCTTTGAAAGCATCAAACAATATGAATCTGGTAGGGTTGAAATTACTTTCAACAGATCTAATTCCTTTAACACGGCCAAATCATCCTTGTTCAGAGATTCCATATCTGAACTATTCAGGTTTATTCTCTCTAGAAAATCCTTATCTACTATCCCAAGAAAAAGTAGTAGAATCAAGCTTCAGGGGGGGTAAAAACCTCTTCTTCAATTCTTTAACTAGTTTATCAACAGGAAAATAATGAAGAAGAATCAAGATTTATTCCCTCTTCAACTTTTTCATTTATGCAAGATTATGAAGTTATCCATGATTAACACAACCAGCATAGATTATGAGGCCCTTAAGTTAGATTTCGAATCTAAGGAAATGACTCCTCAAAGAGAGTGGTTTCTTAACAATTATAAGGATAACAATAAAGATCAAATTAGGAAAGAATATTATTCTTTTCTTAATCTTGTTAAAACAATCATCTTCTTCTTTGATTTGTTTAAATCTTATACAACTTATCATAAGATAGATTATCCTTTCAAAGAACTAAATACCATTAGTGTTATCACTAAGTATGATCTTAAGGATGCTCAAATAGTAAAATCTGAATTTCCTCTGTCAACTAATTAGTCTATCCTTCCTAATGTTAGGGATGAAAAACATAATCCAATATTTGCCTCACCCTTTAGGTCTAAGGATGAGTCTGAATCTATCTCTCCAAAAGATATCAAAAAATGTCATGGAGCAGTCCAACTCTACCAAGAAATATCTCCAAACCATAAGAGAAAAATTAAGAGAAAACCCTAGTTTAAGTACAGAAGCCAGCGTATCTTCAAAAAAAATTCAAACTCAAATCTTTAAACCATTTAGGATGACTGAAAAGCTTAAAAGACAGTTGGCTAAACTAAAAGCTTTCAATCAACCTAGTCAACCTTTAGATAAGTTTAAACAAAGACTAGAATAATTTACTTCCTTAGTCATCCAGGAAACTCCTCAAGCTTCTATGTCTTAGGAAGCTCATTCCAGATCAGCTCTTACTAGGACAAAACCTAGGCATGAAGCCCAAAAGGACAAAGATAAGGAAATCAATGTCTTTAACCAAATTGGGTCAGAAATTGGATATTATGACTCTGAAAAATGTGTCCAAATTAATCCTATAAGAAGTTAGCCAAGTTGGAAACAACCATCTAAGTTGTATTATAATAGGGCAACCCCTCCTGATCTTCTCATCGGAGAAAAGGACCATTCTAGATCCTTCAATGCCAACCATATTTATGAATGGAATATGAATAGAAAAATTGAGTATCAAATCCTAAACGTTCTCCAACAAATGTCTATGGTTGCAACAACCTACTACACAACCCTCAACTGTATAGAAGCAGTTATTATAGACATTTTAGTTTCTGGTTTTACTGGACAACTAAAAGGATGGTGGGATACCTACTTGTCTGAAGAAGACAAGATTACCATCCAAAGTGCTATCAAAACTGAAAATGATGGCACCGTTTTAACTCAGGACGTAAAATCGATTCCTAACTCTTTTAATTAATTATTCTTTACCATAGTTTAGCGTTTCATAGGGGATCCAAGCATGTGGAAAGATAGATCTGTTAAACTCCTCTCAAACCTTAGATATAAAACTTTAGCTAATTTTAGGTTGTATAAGGACACATTTCTCACTAGAGTTTTCACCAGTGAAGATAGCCAATAACCTTTCTAGAAAAAGAAATTCCTTGCTTGTCTTCCTAAATCGCTTGGGGATAAGGTTTGGGATAACATCTGGAACTCCACCTAGAAAGCTTAGGAGAGAATTCCAAACTAAACCCATTTCGATAAGATAAACATTCCTAAGAAGCCTATAATCTGTTGGACTTACGACAAACCTGACCATAGAAGTCAGTATTGTAGGTTAAAAAAGAAACTTAGGAATCTTTTGAACCATCTATTGAAGAACAGATTAACCAACTTCTTGTGGAATCTTCTTCTGATGAAGAATCTGATAAGGAGTCTTCAGATTGTCAATCGTCTGATAATTTGAATCAAATCCAAGAAGATGACTTATCTTCAAATGATGAAGATTCTTCATCTTCTTCCTAAATCGTTCTCATCAAAGAGCAAGATCTTTTGTTTGAGGTCATTAATTCTATTTTTGATCCTCAAGAAAAGAAAAATCTTTTGATAAAACTCAAACAATCTTTTGATGAATCCTCTTCTTCAACTAGATCAAACAATTTGTTAATTAATAACAAGTTTAATCTTAAGGATACTCTTAAGAAAATCAAAAAGAGTGTTGTCAAACCCATAATCATCCAGGACTTCAGCATGAAGTTAATCAACTGAAGTTGAAATTCACCAAATTAAAGAACAACAAAATATTCATCAAAATATTTTTTTCATTCTACAATCCGGTGATCAAACTGACGAGGAAGAACCTGCTCAGAAACCTAAGATATCTGAGAACGCTTCTCATGAAGATTTGGTTATTCCTCCAAAAAAAAATAATTAATTAACCAATTAATTATTCAAAAGTTTTATATCCAAATCAAAATTATTGTTGAAACCTTCATCCTTGATACTAAAGCTTTGTTTGATACAGGGAAAAATTCAAACTACATTCAAGAAGGATTAATTCCAACAAAGTATTGCTAGTGGTTCTAAAGTTCTATACTTAGCCAAATCCAGCGCAGCACGTACTGTCTCACAATTCACAATGACACCTCTGAACACCTCATTTTTATGCTTTCATATGGATCATGCAACAGCACCCACAAACGACCATGCTTTATTACTTTTTTTGTTAATCCCCACTAAACTATGTTGCATGAAGTGCTCCTTCGTGTCTTTAGGAAGGCCTAGCTAGCTGTATACCCACTACTACAAATTACACATTTGCAACATTTATGGGGTAACATTTTTAAAAATGTTACCATTGCTTATTAAATACAGTTTTTGCTAACATTTATTATAACTAATGTTGCTATTGGTTATTAAATATAATATTTCAACAAATGTTGCTATTGCTTGTTAACAAATGTTACCAAATGCAACTCTACGGCACCTCTACTCTATCCAAAACAAAATTCATGATTCTTTTCTTCATACCCATATATAAAAAAAAAAAATCCTCAAAAAATTATTATGTCACGTCCCAAGCTCAAACTCCTGAATTTCTCTCCCTCCCACTCCTCACTCTTATACCTCAAACTCAAACCGTAACAACAGTTTTAATCATTCTGTGCTGAGTTGATTCCATGGTCGAGAACCCAAACGTGGTAGGGGCGAATTGTTCGTTCGTCATGCAATGAAGTGATTGGGACTCGAAGTGTTCGTGCTTGTACTTGAAGAGAGTCGGAACATTTGAAGGGTTCATGCTTGTACCTGAAGGATTCAAAGAGTTCATGCTTGACTTGACAGTTTGTTTCTCATCTTCACTCTTTGTTTCGTTTCGTTTCTTTCATCTTCTCTCTATGGTTTATGTTCTTTAATTTATGAGCATACGCTGCCATTGAAAGTTGGAAAAGAGACTTAGACTAACGAATTTTTATGAATATTGTGGGCCATTGTATATTTGTATTGCAAGCTTTCAATTTTTAGTTTCTCGTTGTGGCAATTGGTTTCATTTCCCTTACCTACTCTGTTAGCTGCACCGCTACTTACTATTAGTTATTACCGTTAAACACCGGCAAATTAAACTGCATGGTTTCACTTCGAAGTGAACGTTAGCCAAGAAGCAGCCGAAAAAGTGAAGGCTCTCAAATTCAGTCTTAATAAAAAGTGAAGGCTCTCAAATCTCTTTCCCCTTATTGGTGTATAATGTATGGTGCATGCTCAGAACATGTACTTTGCCTTCATTAATATGCTGCGATATTTATTGTGAATGTTGGATGTGTTTCCCTGAACCAATTTATTTTTTTACAGTTTTGGTAACAATAAGGAGACTACAATACTAAATTTTGGTGGCAATGTGCATGCCATCTAAGCTGTATTTTGTTACTCTGTGGAACTCTTATCTTTAAGTAGGTTTTTTGGCATCTCTATGTGGACTTTCATTAAGTTCAATAGAACAAAAAAACTCAACTAATTGGAAAAATTAGAAACCAATTCTTTAGTTATATTGGTGTGGTAGTTCTCTAAAGAATGCCATGCACAGAAAGTAATTGGAAAAGAAATAAATTGGGTTACCAAGGATTTCACATAACTCCCAAAACTAACATTCATTACTAGTTGAAATTTCAAAGCATTCCTAACAAACTTTTAGCTAGGATAATCACAATCATGTACTTATTTGATGATATTAACAACAAAAACAGAGAAAATTCCTTGTTCATCTAACTATATTTTTTAACAACCTTAAAATACATTACAATAAAAACTGACTTTAATTTGCTTGTGTAAACTTCTATGATAAGATTCTTCAATTTGGACTCAAGTAAACTCTTATCATTTTATGAGTGTCAACCCAATAGCAGTGACTATAAGAGTAGAAGGAAGGCCAATTTTAAGATGGGTCCATAAAGTTAATCTGTATCCAAGGTTTGGAGCTCGACGAGCTTGTTCACAAACAATCAAGTTGGCAGCTGTTCCTAATAGT
The DNA here is from genome assembly GCA_013407115.1 of Glycine latifolia. Classification (NCBI taxonomy): domain Eukaryota; kingdom Viridiplantae; phylum Streptophyta; class Magnoliopsida; order Fabales; family Fabaceae; genus Glycine; species Glycine latifolia. The sequence continues at coordinate 35,800,960 of CM023955.1, forward strand.
GAAAGGTCCCCTGCTATGGTGCTAACCCAAGTTAAGATTAGCCATGCCTTCTCCTCCACAAATAGTAAAAACTACATATTGGTATCATTATACCAGACACAAGTAATTTCACCTAAGAATACTAAGGAACCTAAATTTTGCAATCATCACAAGGATTAATTCAAGTTTCCAAAAATCTATATCATTAAAGTTTAGAAAAAAATGATTTTTTACTCAACTCTTGAAGTACATAATAATTCGCAAGTTCCCTTATTATTCCTCTTCTCCATTTAGTGAGTCAACAATATTCTTTATTTTTCTTCTTTCTTCTCAATTCTATATGATCTACTAATTTTTTTGTTTTATGAGAAAGACTGTCTATACAATTCTAGGAAAAGACAATTGTCTATCCTTATATAATAAAAAATATATGATTTAAGATTGAGTCACATGAGATATATTATCAATAAATTTGGCTAATCAAATCTTTCTTTATTTTTTCTACTCTATTATCTAAATTATCTAATTTTTTTTCTTTTCAAAATATATTAAGATAAAACATGATAAGATTTAAATCGTTCTCAATGATCACAAATTTAAATATAACAAATATTTTATTCAAACTAGATTTACAATGTTATATTATTATTATAATAATTATCTTTACAATAGTAATAATCTTTTAATCCTTTTAATCAGGATATGAAGATGTCACCTTTCTTTTATAATCATAAAATAATCTCAATAATCTTATATCAAATACCTAATATAGTTTGTGTGTGTGTGTGTGTGTGTGTGTGTGTGTGTGTGGGTGGGTGGGTGGGTGGGTGCGTGCGTGGGTGGGTGCGCGTGTGCGTGTGTGCGTGCGTGCGTGTGTGTGTGCGTGTGCGTGTGTGTGTGCGTGTGTGTGTTTTATCATAATAATTTAAATTCAAACAAATTCTAACACTAACAATTTTTAAACTAAAACTATTAACAATTATTATATTTGAATTTTAGGACTTTATCATTTTCAAGGCGGTCTGATTAAGATGTAGGATAGAAAAATGTAAGAGATTCAATTTGGTCCAGGTTTGATGAAACTTGGTGACTCGAGTTGAGTTGGTCCGGTTTGACTTGCTCGAAAAAAAAATTGTTTTTAATTCCTATAACATGTTAATAACTAATTATTGTATACATAAAATATGTTCTTATAATATTTTTTTTTATCTTGATAACAATATATAATAACTTATTATTATCATATTGATCATTATATGTATAATATTTATATATTTTATACATTTTTACCGAATTTATTTATGATTATTCGATAACTTTTGTATTTAATCTTGAAAAATAAAATTTTTTTGAGTTATTTAATAATAATATACACAAAATAATTTATATAATATTTATAGTTTGATGATAACAATAAATTTAATTTGAAAGTATAAAAATATAAAATAATAATATTTTATTAGATATATTGTATATTTTAATTTCTTAATATATAAATCGGGATAATCAGATTAATGATTGAGTCACTCGTTAAACTTCTAATCTATTGACTCACTATTTGGACCAATGGATCACCGCGGCAGTTTTTAATTTCATAACATTACCTGATACGGACAAATCCATAATTTAGCCTTTGGTTCTTTAACTCCAAACAGGGTTTTTTATCCAATATACACCCCTTTCCATCAAATATTACCCAATATACATCTCTTTTTGAAAAAAATCCCAAAATACACCTGTTTTTAGTGAAAGTGGGAAGTCTGCATTTGGAAACCTGAATTCTCACTGTGCCTAGTTTTTTTTTTATGTTTTTTAAAAAAAAATATTTAAGCTTGGAAGTCGGGAATTCAGCCCCCGACTTCCGTACGTGTGCTTTTTTTAATTTTTTAAATATTTTTTTTTTGTAAATTATTATTTTTTTGTATTTTTTTTTTGGTTTAATAATTTAAAAAAAGGGAAAAGTGATGAAAAATAAATAGATTTAAAAAATGCAGACTTGTAAAAAAATTACAAATAAAGTGCATACATAATTATCATATATCATTTATATTACATGATAAAATTTAAACAACCAAAAATAACAAAAAAAGGACTTATTTAAAAAATGAACTTATTTAATTTTTTTTGGTTTAAAATTATTAATTATTAATGTTAAAATAAATAAAATAAAGGGAAAAGTGATGGAAAAATAAAAATCTTTAAAAATAAAGTGGATATATAATGGTAAAATAAATAAAAAAAGATAAAATTGATTAAAAAATAAATTGATTAAAAATAAAGTGAATATATAATTATCATATCTAAGTTAAAATATTAAAACAAAAAAATAACAATAATTAGATAGATAAATATAATAATGGAAACATAATAGAATAATAGTAAGTACAAACAATAGTAATTAAAGAGACAAACACAACAAACAGATATTAAAAAATGAAAATAACGAAACATACTAACAATAACAATTGAAATATGAAAATGAGGAAACTAATCATAATTTGACAGATGTTGTGCAGCGGCGGACATGTCTTCTGCCTGTAGTTGGATTATTGGTTTGTTAAAAATAGCTAAAATTTCTATTGAACAGAAATGCTTCCAGTAATTGGATTCTGCTAACACTTTTAATACGTCTTCATCATTTTGCAGTTGTATTATTTCATATTCGATGATTTTTTTTGAATATTTTGAATAGCCTGGTTGTCGGAAGAACAATTGTCTGACCATCTGTGATTCGTGAATTTCATAAGGAGGAACCCCTAGGGGCGCAACTTGCTTGATTATATCCTTGAGTGTTTCGATGTTGCATCGGGAAGGAATTTGAAATCTTATCGGATTTTTTCCAGTAAAGGAGTAACCCAAAAAATTGCATTGTCTTGGTATCTTCCACTTGCCGTTGTAATACAACATTGCATCATGAGTATGAGTGATGGTGGATCAAAGTAGGTTCAGTATACCATCGGGTGTTCTGCCAATGATACATAATAATTCTATAGGACCAACACATGGGTGGTTTTCATGGCACATTAACATTATGCAAACATCATCATCATTTTTCAGTTGCAGAGAATGAAAAAAATATTGCTGACCTGCATCGATGGATGGTTGTCGATAGTAGATTTCATGCACATATTGGTCATTGGTTAGCTGAAGGGTGTTGTGCATTCTACTCTTTAGTGTTTGGAAAGAACACTCAGTAGAAACTCGCATTGGTATTAAAGTAGGACATTGAAAATAAACACCAGTTTTGCTATGTATGATTGATCCATTTGGAAAAATGAATGTTAATATCGAGTTAGCAATGGTTTGAGTGCTTGTTTCTCCCAAGAATGCCATAATATCAAGATTGAATTTTGTTTCTAAGGGTATATTGTGTCAAAGTGTGTGGCTGTATTGAGGGAGTTTTGTTTATTTATAGACAACTGAATAATTGTCACGTTGATGTTATCGAATTATGATAAGGTTAGAATTATGTATTTGGAATAGGTTTGTCAGGTATCCAATGTTGATTGAGACATGTCATTATTCCAACTTTTGCTTTTATCGATAGAGTGCATAGTGTTGTCATTTTAGACTGTGATTTTAGCCTTGTATGTAGTGTACCAGTCCATTATTAATGTCACACATTGAATTTAAATTGGCAGTTGTCTATATTGCCAGTTGTCCATTATTTGTAATAGGTTAGTCAGGTATCCAATGTTAATTGAGACATGTCATTATTCCAACTTGTTTTTATCGATAAAGTGCATAGTGTTGTCATTTTAGACTGTGATTTTAGGATCATTATTGATGTCACACATTGAATTTAAATTGGCAGTTGTCTATATTGGCAGTTGTCCATTATTTGGAATAGGTTAGTCAGGTATCCAATGTTAATTGAGACATGTCATTATTCCAACTTTTGCTTTTATCGATATAGTGCCTAACATGACCACTTAAACATTGTTTTTTTTGGTTTTTTGCCCATTTTTTGAGGGCATTGTTGATGAAACTGTTAGACGATATATTTTTTTTTTGTTGTTAGACGTGAAAACTATGAAAAAAAATTGGAATACATTTTTTTAATGTCTTGGAGAAATTTTTTAAAAAATGCCTAACTTGACCACTTAAACATTGTTTTAAGGGTCGAAAACATGTTTTTTTGGGTTTTTTGGCCATTTTTTGAGGGCGTTGTTGATGAAACTGTTAGACGATATATTTTTTTTTGGGTTGTTAGACGTGAAAACTATGAAAAAAAATTGGGATACATTTTTTTAATGTCTTGGAGAAATTTTTTAAAAAAAGCCTAACATGACCACTTAAACATTGTTTTAAGGGTCGAAAACATGTTTTTTTTGGTTTTTTGGCCATTTTTTGAGGGCGTTGTTGATGAAACTATTAGACGATATATTTTTTTTGGGTTGTTAGACGTGAAAACTATGAACAAAAATTGAAGACCACTTAAACATTGCATAACATGGCATGGCCACTTGCACATAATTGTGAAACATACATCAAAAGGGTAGTTAAACAAAGTTGATAACATTAGCACAACAACTTATACTTTAATGTCCAAGATGATGACCAGTCCCACGAGACGGAGGACGTCGATTACGTCGCGGATTTCTTCTCTTATGTATCACTGGTTCTCCATCATGATGTTGTTGTTGTTCTGTCTCAGGGTTTTCATTTTGGGTTGCTACAGCTGAAGAACTTTGTCCTTGCTCTCCAAATGAATTAGGTGCATCGAACGGTTGCAAATAAGCTAAATATGATGTCACAGAACTTGGTGTATTTAAATCAACACCAAATAAATTGGTCATCATTCATGGCTCGTTGCACTTATTGACTCGCGAGTCTGGCCAAAAGGTTGATGAATAGGTGATGGAGTACAAAACATTGATTGAGGTGGTGGATCTGGAAATTGTGCTTCTTCAAAGGTTGTCCCTACAGCATTATGGGTAATTGTTGTGCGTGGATCGTTTAGTTGATGTCCAATCGACAAAAAATAGAATAGTGTTTTGCCTATACCATTCCATATACTCCAATGTATGTGTCATTGGCCCTTCAACCGATTGTCCAGTTAAAACATCATTGCGTTTGTTTTTCCAGAAATTAATCCACCCCGCATGATATTCCATCCAGTCACTGTAATGATTACGTCGCATGTCAATCTGGTGAAGTTGATCTAGATTAATCGGATCAACATGGATATCTTGATGTAAACCAAATTGTAGCTTGACCTGATTTGTTTGATGCCATTCCACAACGGAAAAACAAATTATTGCAGTGCATGCAGACCAAATGTCCATGTCTCTGTATGCATGTCTTGGTAGGTGCTCTTCAAATCCTTTATATGGGACCCAACAAAACTGGAATATATGTAAACAATGCAACATTACTACTAAATTGTAATATGTGCATATTGATGGTGTCGTTCATGATAGTAACATACCTGATGGCTTTCCATATGATTAATACGAGATCTATACTCGACCAAGTCACCATGAGGTGTGCCCGTATGTTGTAATCTACCACCACTCCATCTGAAATGTAAAAACGAAATTAAGGCATTAATCATTAAAATGTTATAATGTGCTTCATTCAAATGAAAATATTTGATATCATTATTTGTAATAACCTTTTAGAGAGTGGATAAGTTGTTTCGGGCCGTAAGACTCTTGGTGCAATAAAAGGCATGCGGTACCAAGCCCATGACTTCAACAGTATGGCACAACCACCCATAATAACCTCCGATGATGCCCGACACAGTTCTCTGTACAGGTTTGCTAAACAAGCAGAACCCCAACTATATCTCTTTATGTTGTTGAAATCACGTAATAGGTTCAAATACATTAGATGAACTCTATTTCCAGATTTATCTGGTATTAGAGCACCACCAATGATGTACATTATGTAAGCTCTACACTTGCATTGTAGTTGGTGTATTGTTGGTTCTTCAAGTAATGGTGCGTGCAAGATGCTAAGCAACCATGTCAGCTTCACTGCAGCTCCCTTACGTGCATTATCCGAAGGGACTTCTCCCAATAACTCGTGGCAATAATCATTCCAATTTAAGAAGCTAGGTCCTATCACAACATGACCATCGACCCTAATGCCTAGATGCAGTGCAACATCTTCCAGTGTGATTGTACACTCACCCCATGGCAAGTGAAAGGTGTGTGTTTCAAGCCTCCATCTTTCAACCAATGCAGTGATCAATGCAGGATCAATTCTGCACTGTTTAATTAGGGCAATATGTTGGAACTTGGTAGACGATAATAATGGTATAATTTGTGGTTGCGGTTCAGGTATTGTATGGTAATACAAACTGATTAAGTCATTATTTGTGGTACGTGAACAGTGAACGTGTTGATGACGCAATAGAGGTATATATATGAGCCATGACAACAAGGTTTAATTGTAAAATGGTAATGAGTGAAATAAAATTTGAAGTTGGGTGATGAAAATGTGTAGTTGACATGCACCTCCCATCAATTTATAATGTCAATTGCCTCGGGATCCGAAACCACGTTTACACTTTGGTTCATGGTAAGACCTCGAGATTCCAAAGCATGTTAAGACAAATGTCTAACTGTCATGCATCGAGATTCCAAATCACGTGAACCATGGGCCTGTGACTGATGCTATATATATAGGCATCATATCAGCACAGCTTTTGCATAATTGCATCAAATTACATTGTGCGAAAATAGAGAGAGCAAGCAAAATGAGTGCAGAGCCAATTTGTGCGTATGTTTATATCAATGGTGAGGTCATCCACAGTTCTAGTGAAAATGCAATTTTCAGAAGTGACAAGAAAAAATCGATACTGCTAAATTCAACAATGACCCTGCCAGACATAATCAACAGTATACAGTCATCAATTACAGATTATGGTGTTATGCCTATAGTTACTGCACTTTGGTATCATTGTCCTCTATACCAATCCCATGGATGTGTGAAGTATATGGCAATTCAAATTATTGACGAAGACGGTGTGTTGTGCATGTTCGATATATTTGAAAAAATGACGACTGTAATATGTATGGAACTTAGAGTTGATGTTCAAAACTCGCCGTCACCTTCTCAAGTTAATGACCTAAGCTGGGCGGAGATGGAGCACCACCTCGACAATTCCCTGAAATTAGAATGAACAATTTCATGTATTTTGTTTTTGTATTACTTTTATCTTTTTGTTAGTCTTTAAAATGTCTTTGTCGTTGTTTCATGCTTTTTAGCTGTTATTTTCAAATTACTATAATAATATGATCCTGAATGCACTACGCATGCGTCACACTGTTCACTCACATGCACTGGTAATTGACAGCCTATGAAGCTACAGACAGCTTGTTGTCTGTGGTCTGCGCATGCGTTACACTGTTCACTCACATGCACCAGCAAAGGCATCAATGCCGATGTCAGTAATCCGCGTGGGCACAACGATCGATGCGGTCCACAGTCTATGAGGCTATCGAGAGTCTGTTGCCTGTGGTATGCGCATGCGTCACACTGTTCACTCACATGCATCTGCAAAAGCATCACTGCCGATGTCAGTAATCCGAGTGGGCACAGTGATCAATGCGGTCCACAGTCTATAAGGCTACCGAGGGTACGTTGCCTGTGGTCTGCGCATGCGTCACACTGTTCACTCACATGCACCGGCAAAGGCATCAATGCCGATGTCAGTAATCCACGTGGGCACAACGATCTATGTGGTCCACAGTCTATGAGGCTACCAAGAGTCTGTTGCCTGTGGTCTGCGCATGCGTCACACTGTTCACTCACATGCACCGGCAAAGGTATCAATGCCGATGTCAGTAATCTGCGTGGGAACCGTGATTGATGTGGTCTTCTCCCTTATGAGACTACAGACTGTAAACTTAGATGTTCCCACCTAATTGTCCCAGTTAACTATCCCACCTAACCGTCCAACCTAGACGTTCCCACCTAATCATCCCACTTAACTATCCCACCTAACCATCCAACCTACACGTTCCCACCTAATCCTCCTACTTAACTGTCACACCTAACCCTCCAACCTAAACGTTCCTACCTAACCGTCCCACCTAACTTTTCGACCCTATATATAAACCCACCAATTAAGAATACATCACACACAACAACATACTCACAATACAAACCTCTATTCCTAACTCTTATACTCTTCCCACTCACATCCCCAAAACACCACCCATGGCTCCACGTAAAGATATAGCATTTATCATTCATCATTATGGTCGTATATTTGACGACCCTGTTGAAGGATCAACTTACGCATGTGCAAGCCCAATATTTCTATACATAAGTAGGTCTATTACGTTAACACAACTTATTCGAAAAATTACCCAATGTCTCGCTACTCGAGCAACTGAAACAGTTGTTCAGTTGTTATATTGTGTCCCTGTTTCATTGTATCCTTCCGAAACACGTTATATTTCAGCACAATTACACGACAATGATGATCTTAGAGACACCATGGAAACACTTGTCCATAATCCACAATTGGGTTCTGCCCAACTGTATGCTGTTATTGAGTGTATTTCTCAACCACAACCATCTTCTCCATAACCACAACCACCTTCATACACAGACCTTGAAACACAAGACGTCTTTGACGTTTACACTTCATACACACAACTACTATCCCAAAATGATTCTTTTTCTGATGCCCAACAAACCTCCTTTCACCAACAATACTATCATCAATCACCCCCATCACAACAACCACAAACACAAACATCAAACCCAAATGAAGATCTCATCACTAATGAAGATCCCATCATACGATTTCACGAAGAAAACATGGATGATTTTAGTGAGCATGAGGATCAAGAGTTGTTTGATCACAACAATGATCAAAGCGATGACGAGGGTTTTGCCGTACCAACGTCACCTCCGTTGCAATATCACCAACCAAGGTGTCCAGCGGAGTTGAACCTCGACCACCAACCACAATCACTGATCACCACCATTTCGTTCAACAACAAGACCGTGTGCAACCACCAACTGGTGCACTCGAGATTGGCATGACCTTCGATGAAAAAGCACAATGTATTCGAGCAGTCAAAGAATACAACGTCAGAAATCATTTTGACTGCAAAACAATATATTCTGACCAGAGAAGGCTAAACCTCGTGTGTAAATCACATGAGAATGGCTGCACGTGGATCTTAGGTGCATCCAATTCAAAGAAGCGTAACAAATGGATTGTCAAAAGTATCAGAGGTCAACACACTTGTGTCGTACCAATGCTCACACAAGATCATAGGCAACTTGACAAACACGTGATAGCGCAAATCATCCAACCCATTGTCAAAACAAACCCAACAGTCTCCATCAAAACGTTGATTGCAGAGATCAAAACGTTTATGAATTATACTCCATCCTACAAAAAGACATGGTTAGCAAAGCAAAGAGCATTGGAGATGATTCATGGAAATTGGGAACAATCATATGCCAATTTGCCAAAACTTTTGGGAGCTCTGCAATCTTGTATTCTTGGGACTGTTGTCGCTGCTCAAACAGAATTCGTGTTTGAAGACGGAGAAATGATACCTGGAAAAAAATGTTTAAACGTGTCTTTTGGTCTTTCGGTCCGTGCATTAATGGGTTTGCACATTGCAAACCCATCGTACAAGCAGATGGTACATGGCTTTACGGGAAGTATACAGGCACATTATTGATAGCTACAGCACAAGACGGTGCTAACCATATCTTCCCGATTGCCTATGCCATTGTAGAAGGGGAGACAACTTCAGCGTGGGGATTCTTCCTAAAGAATTTGAGAAGGCATGTTACTCCGCAAAGTAACATTTCTCTCATTTCATATAGGCACGCTGCGATTATAAGTGCCTACAACAACGCAACTAACTTATAGGTTGGCGACACATCTCATTTCTTCTGTCAGCGCCACATTGCACAAAATTTCCTTCGCGGTAACCCCAACTGCAAACATCTGAAGAAATCACTCATGCGAGCTGGTGAGAATATTTAATATTTTTTCCACTAAAATATATTTTATTTAATATTTCATTACGTATTAAATTTATTGAATATTTACAGGGTACGCATACACAGAGAAAATGCACTAGCGGCATCTTGGGGATATCCGTACGAACAAACCAAGTGCAGCTGAATGGCTTGATCGGCTACAAAAAAAAGATTGGGTACAATGCTTCGATGAGGGAAAACATTGGGGACATATGACAACAAATTTGTCTGAGTCAGTTAATTCCATGTTCAAAAGCACAAGATATTTGCCAATGTCATCTTTGGTTGAGGAGACATATTTCAAGACCGCAAAGCTTTTTACAATTAGAGGCCGACAAACCCAAGCAATGATCAACTCCGCCTCACAGTATTCTGAAGTCATCTCTGAGGCAATGAATAGAAATCAACTGGAATCAAATACGCACATTGTTAATGAATTCGACAGACATAATCACACATTTCTTGTAACAAAGACCCAAGCCCCACTTGAAACACCTAGACCCCCTGGAAGATTTAGGGTCATGTTACGATCCCAAAATTGTGATTGTGGTGAATATCAGGCTAAACACTTACCGTGTTCTCATGTCATGGTTGCCTGTAAATCTGTCAATGTCGATCACATGAATTATGTGTCACTGCTATTTACTTTGCAAAACATATTGAACATCTACGACAACTCATTTGGTTTACTGCCACACGAATCAAGTGGCAAGAATATGAAGGAGATCAGTGGGGTCCTGATCCAAGGAAAAAAAGAAGTGCAAAAGGTCGTCCGGTATCAAATCGCATTCACACCGAAATGGACGAAGAAATTGAACGGAATACCAGGAAAAAATGTGGAATTTGCCGACAACAAGGACATAACAGAACAAATTGTCCTAACATACCTTCATAGTATTGTTTTTCGAAAAATATTATTCTTTATGTATTTTATTTATGATGTCATTTTGTATGTTCCATATTTTTTTGTTATTTTTGGTTATTTAAATTTTATCATATAATATAATTGATATATGATAATTATATATCCACTTTATTTTTAATTTTTTTTACAAGTCTGGGTTTTTGTTTTATTTTTTATTTATTTATTTTTCATCACTTTTCCCTTTTTTAAATTATTAAACCAAAAAAAAAAAAAATAATAATTTAAAAAAACATTTAAAAAATTAAAAAAAGCACACGTATGAAGTCGATGACTGAATTCTCGACTTCCAAGCTTAAAATTTTTTTTTTAAAATATAAAAAATATAAAAAAAAAATTGGGCACAGTGAGAAATCGGGTTTTCAAAGCCAGACTTCCCACTTTCATTAAAAACAGGTGTATTTTGAGAATTTTTTTCAAAAAGATGTATATATTGGATAATATTTGATAGAAAAAGGTGTATATCGGGGGAAAAAACCTTCCAAACAGAACCAGTCAGGTGTTTTTGTTCACTGTATTCCTCTGGTTGAAAGTCAGTCAAATTAGCTGATGTTGTCCGTGAGGCTTTGGTTCTCTTCTTTAGCCACTTACAACACCCTTTCATGTTCTTTGCGAAGATCCTTGTTTTTGGTTCCTCAACAAATACTCAACAACACCCTAATAAGCAACACCTCCAAAAATCTTAGTTGCTGCTATGAGAAACCCATTAAGCAAAATGGGATTTTTGCAGTTGCCAGTGACCTCCAATCTTCTTCTTTTTCTTCTTCCTTTCCCAAAGATTCTCCCTTTTCAGGTACCCATTTCTATTTAGGCTAAACAAAATGTTGTCTTTGTGACACTGACATGAACCCATATGCATAATCTTGTACTCATTCCCTTGCCATGTTTTGCAGGATTGGAGGATGCTTTGGTGAGTTATCTCTTTGGGAAGAAGAGGGCAACTGACATTGCTCACATGTATGTACTAATTGAAAATTGAAATGCTTCTGTTTTCAAAATTTCTGCTTGATTTTTCCATTTTTCAGGTTAGTATTTGGGGGGATAAGTCAGTTTGTTGTCTAGGACCTATTTTCAATTTTGAGCTCTTATTGTTTCTTCTAATAAAGGGGCAGATTAAAATTTCAAATTTTTTGTACATGCTGTTTTTTTTTTCTCTTTTTCTCAACCATGGCTGACGCCGATATGCTAATCTAGAACTATTATGTCAGCTTTATTTGTTGTCACAAATAATCATATCAATAATTTTTATTTTTAATATTAAGGTATGCATAGGCGGATGTTTTACGAGAGCATGATACTAGAAAATTACATTGTATATGATTCATTATGATTATTTACGTGAGTGTTAGACTTGGAATTGATCTTATGCTGCATTTATATAATTTATATGGCCTTTGCTATATATCCATTTCAGTTTCCATGCTTATAAAAGGTGCTTTGGTTGAGTTAAAAGTAAACATATTCCATTTTGTTACAGAACTCTATTCGGCAGGGCTGCTACTTGTACTTGTTATTATTTTCATATTTATCTATATAGATTTAGCCTTGATAATAGCTATATTTCTTGTTCCTACCAGGGTGTGGAAACATGTTGTCCAGAAAGGAGACACTGTCATTGATGCCACTTGTGGCAATGGTTTTGACACCTTAGCAATGCTTAATTTGGTTGCTGATGATTCTCATAATGGTTGTGTATATGCATTGGACATTCAAAAAGATGCTTTAAATAACACTTCACTCTTGCTGGAAGAATCACTTAATCCCAATGAGGTCAGGACTATAAACGAGCAAATAGTTTCAACTTTAAATTGGTGAAAAATATTGTAAAATAGTTTATTTTATAGTCGGACACAAAGTTAATAGTATAACACTCGATCCGGCTGTAGTCTTGGCACTTGAACTGGCCTAGAGCCTTTTATTTTTGGTGTAGTTAATTTGACAACAATTAAGAACTTTCATGTCGCCAACAATAATTTCAAAATACATGCAGAAACAACTTGTCAAGCTCTTCAATATCTGCCATAGTAAAATGGAGAATGCTGTTCCAAGGAATGCCTCAGTTAGGTACTCGCTTCATGTTCCCTTAACCTCATTCCCCTGTTCCTACTTCGTGTTTAGAAGCTAATGATAATAAATAACTGGTGCAGTTAATTTCATTAGTAAACCCTCATTTTAGTCTCTGAAATGGTAAGCATTTATCAATTTAGTCCTTGAATTTATAAAATTATTGCTGTTGTCTCTAACTTTGGAAAACATCATTCACTTTAGTTCTTTATTTACATGAAGTGACAGTGGAAAATAAAGGGGATAAAAGGACTCAAATAAATGACCTTTGGCAAAGTCAAGGATTATGTAAGTTTGGAACTAAAGTCATTTATGCTTATCATGTTGGAGACTACGACTGGGGTATACTCGTAATTTAATTATATTCTTCATTTTATAGATTTATTGAAAACAGAATTATAACTTCAATCTTTATTCCAACTTTGTCTCATCTGCATGAATCTTATTCAAGGCTATACAGATATGTCTCAAAATTTACAATGAATTAATATAAAATTTTCATATCATGCCATTCCACTTTCATGGTCAGGCTTTAATGGCTGATTTGATTATAGATTTGGGTTGGTAAACTCACATTTGCTAAAGTCCATATGGAGCTAATCATATATTATTGTTGACTAATGATTGATTGTGTCATTCTTATTAGCTCAGTGGATTGCAATAATACAGGAATACAGGATACTACCAAAACAATTTTCAAAGAATAAGATAGCCTAAGAATTTTATGTTAAATTATTATTTTTCCATGTTTCCATCAATTGGATATGAATACAAAGCTAGAAAAAAATAGTAATTTTGAATGTTGATTTACAAGCCTAACCATCAGTATAGCGTCTACTTAAACATTACATTGATACAAAGATTATCAATATTAGCGGTAACTCTGAATAATGATTGCATTTATGTATTTATTATTATAAAACTACATATCATGGTGAGTGGCTATGGATACAATTTCCTGAACATTTAAGGCTTGTTTCTATCTTAATATTCTGCATAGGCTTGTTGCATTCAACTTAGGTTATCTTCCAGGCGGTGACAAAGAGATAATAACAAGATCAGAAACAACATTACTAGCATTGGAAGCTGCAATGAGAATTCTAATGCCAGGTGGGCTTATCAGCATAGTGGTTTATGTTGGGCACCCTGGAGGACGGTGATAATTCTAACCCTTTACTTTGTGTCATTAATATATCTTTAAATTGCCAAATATGCCAATTTTCCATCAATGTTTTGAATTATCTATGACTTTTTGAAGCATAACTAGCTTCAGTGAAGCCTAAAGCATCTCAATTAGTTCATTAAGATATATTGAAATAGTTTTTCCTGTTTTATACAGGCCAGCTGAGCTAGCTTGCATGGTTTTGTCGTCATCATTTTTTTTTTTTGAAAACTTTTTAGATTTCATCTACATTGCATTTTCAAGGTTTTATACATCGGTATTGTAAGGTGAAATTGCACATTGGGTGAGAATGAGAAGGTTGAGCATCATATAAGTGAGGATAAGATCCATAAACCTGAACTTTAAGGTTTTGGGTTAAAGTGGTGTCAGGCTCATTTATATGGTTGCCTATGGTCCATTAATGAAATCTCCCCGTGTTTACTCCGTTTACTCCCTTGGTTTCCCAAATCTTCATTTTTTGTAATTGGGTCCTTGGGGTTAGTAAAACCACCACAAATTGTTATTTTCAAGCAATTTCAAACTACCATAAACTAATTCTAAGGGCTCAATTACTAAAATTTTACAAGATCAAGGACCCATTATAATTTTTTTTTTAGTTTAGAGATCTAATTAAAAAATTTCAAAAAGTTCAGGGCCCTATTGATGAATTAAACCAAGTTTTAATGACATTTATTTTTACGGTAGTATAGTAAAGGGAAATACTCCCTAAATGTTTTATACATTATTTGGTCAACTTCGTATAATAATGGGAAATACTTCCTAAACAAAAATGTTTTGGCTTGTTTCCAGGGAAGAGTTGGAAGTTGTTGAATCTTTTGCTGGTAGATTGTGTGTTGAGAATTGGATCTGCTGCAAGCTCCAGATGTTAAACCGGCCATGTGCTCCAATACCAATTTTCTTATACAAAAGATAATATAAATTAGTACCTGCTCTGTTTCTTGGTTACAATTCATTAACGCTCCTAGTCCTTATAAAGCAATAAATTCTATTTTGTCAGATATATTTAACCAAAGTGATTGTCTTTATCAGAGGCTTCGTTTGAATTCTCCCTATCATAAGTGTTATGTGGGTTGTGAAATTCATCTTCACAACGTTCTTGCTTTTGATCTTATACTGCCATTAATTTCATAAATGTGTACCTGCATTATCCTTCCTGCTCAGTCATATGTTCACAAACGCAGAAACATATTTGTAGTAATTGACAAATTGTCAGTCCATCAATACACCAAATTATTGAGTATATGATACATAAGCTTCAGGGTTATTATAAATTTATAATTGACTTGGAGTAAATTAGTCATGTTTCTAACTACCCTGCCCCTTGGGATTAGGTATGTATAGTTGCAACTTGCTAACTATTTTTGGTTGAATTAATCATTTATTTTTTCATATTCTTGATTACAAACTCATTTGCTACTTATCCAAATAAATTAATGGCTTACAGGAAAAAATGTGGCATAATTGCGGCTTAACAAACTCTACCTAGGCGACTACTTTACAACTTACATTTCGTTGACCCCCACCCCACCACTACATATCAAGCCACGTATTTGTTTACGTGAAACAAACTCAAAAGCCTACTTCCATGAGTTTTCTTAACATTTGTGTCAAGATTCAGCCCAATAAAGCTACAAGCAAGACACAATGCTTTGATCCCTTAATGCCATATGCTTGTACCAATCTCCAACGGGAAAAACTTAATATACCAGCTAAAAGACTTATACACCATTCCATTAATTAAAATGCCAAAAATACTCTCGCTTATTTAAATAACGGACTGAGGCAACAGAGGTAGTTTTTTGCGTTTTTCTTTCGTTTGAAGGTTGGTTGTTGCTAGTGGTTGAGTGTTTTGTGACTAATAGGTGGTGGAGGGGGGGTCGTTTTGGCTGGTGGTAGAAGCATTTATCATTGTTGGGTTCGTCGGAGTCGCAGACAGTGGCACTGGACGGTGGCGTTGAAGGTAAGTGAAATTTTCGTAATTTATGGATTGCGTAATCTGTATAGATTATACGGATTGCGTAATCCGTATAGATTATACGGATTGCGTAATCCGTATAGATTATACGGATTATGCAATCCGTAAGTTATTTATAATCCGTATGAAACGTACGGATTAAGTAATCCGTATGACCCATACGGATTGCTCAATCTGTATAATCTATACGGATTGCTCAATCCGTATGAGCTATACGGATTACTCAATCCGTATGAGCTATACGGATTGAGTAATCCGTATGTTATAGATGACTTAATTTAATTAATAAAAAAAATTAATTATTAATAAAATAAGTAGGTGACAATATAAATTAGTTTTAATTTATGGGAATGCATTACTTGGGTAGCTTGTGTTACTAAAGTTTTTATTTGTTAATTTACATAAAAAAAACTTAATTAAATGTATTTTTATGATACCTTAAATTTTGTAATGAACAATTAATTTGATATTGTTTTATTTTGTAATATTGATGGTGAAAAAAAATGTATAGAATTTGGTTGATAATATGGTTTTAATGTTCTTAATTATTATAATATTTTTGTATTGTCACTTATTTAAATTTACTGTCATTTGTTAATATGAACAACGATGAGTGGATGTATGATAATATTATGTCTCAAGAAATTGATATGAATGAAGATATGGGAGATAAACCTAGTGCTTTTGAAAATATTGATTGTTCAGTCGATTGTTCTGCAACCTTCGTTATTTCTGAGGTATTTATATTATGTTTAAATTGGTTAAAGTTTTTAAATACATGGTTTATGGAACTGAAAACCTTTTTATCAATTTTTGTAGGTGTTCCCTTCCCGTGAGGATGTATTAAAATGGGCTAGAACTGTTGCATATGAGAATGGTTTTGTAGTCGTGATAATGAGGTCAGACATGTCAACTGGAAAGAAGGGAAGAACATCATTTGTTTTAATTGGTTGTGAAATGAGTGGAAAATATAGAGCATTCAACAAAAACATGGTACCTACAGTGACTAGCACTAGAAAATGTAATTGTCCGTTTAAGTTACGAGGCAAACCAGTACTGGGAGGTGAAGGGTGGATGGTAAAATTATTATGTGACACTCATAATCATGCTTTGGCAAAGTCATTATGTGGACACTCATATGCTGGTCGACTGACAGAGGATGAGAAGATTGTTGTGCATGATATGGCAAGGTCGATGGTCAAACCTAAGAATATTCTCCTAACTTTGAAAGAGCATAATCCCAATAATTGTACATCTTTGAAGCAAGTAATGAATGCAAGATATACATATCGTATGCGTATCAGAGAAGGTAATACTGAATTGCAACAATTAATGAAGCTTCTTAAACGTGACATGTATATTCATTGGCATAGAGTGAAGGATGAAAATGTCATACGTGACCTATTTTGGACACATCCGGATGTAGTGAAGTTGAGCAATGCATATCATGTTGTTTTCCTCATAGACAGCACATACAAAACAAACAGGTACAAACTTCCGTTAGTTGACATTGTTGGTGTCACTCCTACTGAGATGACATTCTCAGCTGCATTTGCTTTGTTAGAAGCTGAACGTATAGACAATGTTGTTTGGGTCCTAGAACGTTTTAGAGGCATATTTATTAAAAGTGAATTTTTCCCAAAGGTCATTATCACTGATAGAGATTTAGCATTGATGAGTGCAGTTACAACTGTGTTCCCTATGTGTACCAATTTAATGTGTCAGTTCCACATTGAAAAAAATGTGAAGGCAAAATG
Organism: Glycine latifolia; assembly: GCA_013407115.1. Lineage (NCBI taxonomy): Eukaryota > Viridiplantae > Streptophyta > Magnoliopsida > Fabales > Fabaceae > Glycine > Glycine latifolia. Next base: position 35,818,809 of record CM023955.1, read on the forward strand.
TAAAACTTTTATCCGACAGAGTAACACATGGGAGTATGTAATGGAAGCTTGGGGGAGTGTTGTGGATTGTGCTAATGAGAATCAATATGTTGATTTTATTACAAAGTTTGAAGTTGCATGTTCGCCATGGCCAGCGTTTGTTGATTACGTGAAACACACATGGTTGAATCCACACAAAGAAAAATTTGTTACAGCATGGACAAAATAAGTCATGCATTTGGGTAACACAACAACTAACAGGTTAGAAAATCTTTAACTTTTGTTAACTTGTTGCTGACATATCGTCGATATGGGGGATACTTTTTGACTTTTTAAATTTGACTGCAGGGTTGAGTCTGCCCATTGGACATTGAAGAGACTATTGCAGAATAGTCTTGGCGATCTTTGTAGTGTATGGGATGCAAGGCACAACATGTTGACCTTGCAACATACTGACATTAGGGCATCTTTGGAGAGAAGCACAAATGTGGGGGGTCATGTGTTTAAAGTAACGCTCTACAAAAGATTAATTGGCATGGTGTCCAGGTATGCATTAAACCAAATAGTTGCAGAGTATGAGCGAGTCCATTATGCAGGCAAAAACAGAACTCGTTGTGGATGTGTTATGAGAATTATGCATGGACTGACTTGTGCATGTGAGCTAGCTAAGTATGTTGTTGGGAGCATACCTATTGGTACTGTTGATATTTTTTGGCGGAGGTTAAGTTTTGAAGATCAAGGTTTAGATAAGTGTCAGGTCCACATAATTGAAGAAATGGAAGCCATATCTAAGCGCTTTGACAACCTTGACTTTTGTGGGAAGGTAACTTTAAAGACAAAACTTAGAAAAATTGCATTTCCTGACAAAAATTCAATGTATCCTCCTCCTGAAAAGGTAAAAACAAAAGGTGCTCAAAAGAAACAAGTTTCGCAACATGCCAGATCAACCAAGCGGGATCCATCTTACTGGGAGTATGTCGATGAATTACATTCTGTGTAAAATAGTTGTTCCACACCGAAATAGTTTGCTACATCTTCAGAGTATGACACACATACAAAGAGGAAGCTGCCTATGCTGGATCAATTTCATACATCTATGCACAATTTTATTATAGACATCACTGATGTTAAAGCTGATGGTAATTGTGAATTTCGTGTAATTGTTGCCTTGCTAGGATATGGTGAAGAATCCTGGTCTTTGGTACTCAATCATTTGCTCAAAGAACTTGCAGAATGGTCTGATGAATATATAGCATTGTTTGGTGGGTTTGATAGATTTGAGCAATTGAAACGGTCCCTACTTGTTGATGGCTTGCCAAAGGTAACTACAATCCTGTTATTTCAATACTTTGAATGCATTTTTAATTTACTTATATTTCCAGGTGTTGTTTGTTAAGGGCAGGTCACCATTGATAAGTGGATGGATATTACCAATTTGGGACACGTTATTGCATCAAGGTATAACATCGTTCTCATTTCTCTGTCTCCCCAACAAAGTATGACATTTTTTCCTTTGAGAAGCCAACCGCCTAGAGATGCTGGTGTTCATCTCATTTTATGTGTTGGTCATGTGTATGGTAACCATTTTGTTCAGGTATATCATTCTCACCACTGTTCATCAAGCTAAATTTGAGTGGAATGTTAAGCAACTTGACTCTTGCTAATTGTTTCAGGTTGCATTGACACATGGAAGTCCTATTCCGCCACCTGCATTATTATGGTCAACACACTGTTACAGTGTTGCAAAGCAATGGATACTTCCTTACCAACATAGAATGCAAGCATATAGTCATATGAAGAGGTTGCGTTCTGAACATGTTGACTTAGGAGATTAGTGAACATTGTGTTATTTCCCATTGTTGTGTTAACGAATAGCATTTTGTATTCACATATGTTGTTGGATGACTTGTTTAACCATGAATACCATGTTCCGGTGTATTTCAAATTTGTTTGCCCACAATCATATTGGTGAAACATAACATATTAGATTAAAAATTAATACAATAATGTATTGTGTTCACAAAACCAACATCATAACAAACACAAAGTCATATACTAATAACTACAATCTAATTAGGCCTTGTCCACCGACATCACTACTCATGCCTCTGCCTCGTCCGTCTTGGCCGCAAATACACACATCCTTCTTCAGTTATGGAACGAGCTATACGTAGTAGGCGCTCTATTACAGCATAGGCATCGGTCCCAGCAGTCACCATACGCAGGTCGAGGCTCCTGCTATCCTTTGGCACAAAGCCTGAGACAATGTAACAAACACACATTGGGTAAACACTATTGGTTAATAAGTTTTCAATGGTATTTATATATATTTGAAAACAATTAGTTCTACAGTTGTTACATACCACAACATGTCGAGGCTCCTGAGGTGAAGGTGGAACTGGTGCGGGGTCATCGTGATGAGCATGTGTAGGATCTGGTGCAACACGAATCTCACTCGGAGGGCGTCTAACAGGATCACCAATCTGAGGGGGAGTCATATCTGGATGAGACACACAGAAAAACCAGTCCAGATACCCAATCACCAAATGACTGGGATGAGTAACCTGTTCTGTCGTCGATGCTAGGTGATTTGAAAATTGCATGCATCTTTCATCCACATCCTTCGTGCATGGCGCTTCAGCTAAGTGGATTTTTGGAATTGGTTGAACAAACCTGTACTGCCTTAGCACCCTCTCCTGAAAGAGTCTTACAATAAGCAGTCCGCACCGAATATGCCCAGAGAATAGGGAAATCATGTCGAACTCTCTATACGCCCGGTGATCGCCATATGGAGTCCAACAAACATCATCCATAACCAACCTATCTAGTCGTCTATGATAAGTGATTACAGGTAATGCCTGGGCACCCTTCCAGCGACACACATGTGGTTGCCTCTCCTGGTACCTCTGATCGGCAATGACATTTCCAATGGTTGGGAAATGTTCATAGATCCAACACTAAAAATGAATGAACAACATCAATTTCATATGGTGAAAGTTTTAACAAATTAATTCCCATGGACTAGTATCAGAAGACTCTAAACCATTACCTGCAACAACGTGATATAACCGACAAAATGTTTACCGTGGTGCTGACATGCATAGTTCAGATTAGCATACATGTGAACCAGAGCTGCCGCACCCCATGCATATCCTCCTGAGTGGTCTAGATCGTGAAATGCCTCCAAGAAGACCACATTGATATGTGTGGCACTCTTGTTGGCAAACCGTGTGCACTCGACCAAATGGAGCAAGTACGCTCTCGCTGCTACAATCCACCTCATTTCCTGACATTTCACAGCGTATATGTCTCGCAGCCAAGACAAGCACACATATGCCCCATGGCATTGCTCCATCTCTGCTCCAGCTTCCTCAGGGGATACCTTAAGCAATTCAACAATCAAATGTATTGTCGCTCCAACATCAAGTGTCTCGTACGATAACAAAGCTCCTGCGATAGGGATATGCAACAGGGAAGCCACATCATCCAAAGTGATAGTTAGCTCCCGTACAGGAAAATGAAAGCTGCCGGTCTTAGAGTGCCACCTTTCAACAAAAGCCGAGAGCAACCCCCTATCTCCCGTCTCGACTGAGCATGAAATCAAAGGGGCTAAGCCGGTACCAACAACTAGTCCTTCAATCTCGAGTGCAGGCCGCCCAAATTTCTGAACCTTTCTTCCATGCGACGCTAACTTTAACTCAGGGCGTTCCTACAAACAGATGGTTAAAAATGATAGTCATATGGTTGAAAAATAAAACCACTTTGTGCTCAAAAGAAACATAGAACTACCTATCCTTCCCACACTTGAAGAGCCACATGTTCAGCGTACTCTGTCAACAGTGAACAGTCCTCCGGTCCACCTGGATAAGACTGTACTTCATCACCATCACCGTCCATGCCAGGGAGATCAGGCTCCACATGTAGGTCCAGAGCCGAAGGATCCTCAACAGCAGCTGCCCCTGGCCGTTGTCTTCTAGCAAATGTCGTAGGCCTACGATGTTGAGGGACTGGCTCTTCATTCCCAGTATCGTCTCTGCCACTTCGTCTGCCTACATCTCAACCTATTGCCTGACGCATCCCTTGTGTTTTAGCCATAATATGGGGTACCAAGTGCTTAATAAGGTAACAAGGCGATGTTCATGCTGATCATGTGCTTATAATTAAAATAAACAATGCGAGTCACAACTAAAATCATCAACTATACAACTTAAATCACAAGTTCACAAGTTAAATCATAATGTGTAAACTTTCAATATCTTTCTCTCTTCATGATTTTAAAACATCTTGGCTTTTTATATGATCCGTATACAATAGCAATGTGGTTTTTTGCAGTCCAGGTTTTTCTATTTAATATAATGTATAGGAAACAAATCAAATTTCCATCGATCCAAAAATCACTATTATCATCATTACTACAACATCTAATTATATAATCTAATTTAATTAACTTTCCTAGGGGCTCAAATATGTACAATAACCAATAAAACACAATTCATTTAATCATAAATTATAAAAAAAACCAATTAAAAAAGCATACGGATTGAGTAATCCGTAAACTGCATACGGATTACCCAATCCGTGACATCCATAACAAAGGGCGATAACGATGCATACCTCACACGACGGCCGGCACAGATTACCACCTCCCACAGTCAACGAACAACCACCAATGTAGCCTAAAACACGTCGGAACTTACCAAAGCAATGACGTGCGGCGGCAAGTGGAAGAAAATCACAGTAAACGAAGGTGTATGCGGCGGCAAGCGTAAAGAAGGCAAATGAATAGTGCTTGTAATTACTTATATCAGCAGGGGCATTTACGAAAATTCACTGTGCTTTTCTGGGTGTATTAGTTTTTTTACTGGTGTATAAAGTTTTTCCTATCTCCAACTTGGGCAACACCCTTTTTACTTAGCTTCCTCCTATGTGCATTCCCTTTCCTTCCCCCTGAACTCTCTGGTATTTCCCTTTCTTGGCCCAAGTACTTAATGCCATATAGCTACATATTTTATGTGTTCCTGTATAAAATTCAACTATATCAAACTTTAAACACTTCCTCTATCACTTTTAACTAATTCACAACCTTTAAGAAAGTTTATTAACATAGTAACATTAAATTTGTTAACAATTTACATTATTTTACCAAAATTACTCTTAAAATTATTGGAACTCATAATTTCTCTTTCCAATTAATTATGTTTTTACCTTATTAATTAATGTGTAGCCTTTCAAAAAGAGTAACAAACATGGGTGAGAGAGAGAGAGGGTCACTGGAGAAGTGGCGGCTAGGGCTATACAAAAAACTAGAGAGATAGGGAGGACATTTGAACCTTCTTTTTCTCTAGGTTTCCTAGTGATTTTAGTATTGCAAATTTGTGGTCCATTTTTAGCATATGGGAAAAGAGGAGAGGTATTCATTGCAAAATATAGGAATAGGTGGGGTAATAGGTATGATTTTGTGAGGTTATCGGGTGTATGGAACACTTTGGAGTTGGAAAAAAAACTAGATTAAATTCGAATCAGAAATATCAAAATGCATGTCAAAATTCCAAGATATAAGAGGGGAGTATACAAGCTGCAGGATAATGAATGATAGGTAAGCGAAGATGATTGTTGGCGAGGTAGATACAAACGTCTCAAATAGGGGCCATAGTTAAATAAAAAATGCAACTAGAAATATAAACACTACCAAAGCCCCAAAATGACATCAAGACGATGAACCGGGAAAATCTGGCCCAAGTATCAATCACGCGAATTTGAAAACTGGTGTATGAGTCATATGCACAAGAAATTAACAAGCGGCTTCAAGATGGTCACAAGTGAGGAAACACGCAATGGAGAGCTAAGCAAAACAAAGTGGAAGCAAGTGGAAGTAGGGGTGGGTGTGATAGACGAATTATTGTAGAGGAGTGTAATAGGAATTGGCTCAACCAATGCTTAATTGGGAGACTGAATGACCTATCGATCTTTGATAAACTACATGAGGTTTTCACTTTGGAGTATATAGGTGATGTCCGAATGAGATATATGGGCGATGACTTGGTTTTAATCATGGGGATATCAAGTGGCGGATCAAGGATTCTAAAGAAGGGGGCACTCAATAACGGAAAATAAATAAAAAAGCATTCGTACCGTATGAATAGGAGGTGGTCGTGCCCTCGTGGGAGACTGGGAGAGGCCAAGGGCACGTTCACGACTCGCGCGGAGCAAACCGATGTTGTGATTCTTGGAGGAGGGGAAGCCGTTGTCGATGACGACGGCGCGACGGACGAGTTTCTGCCAACCACATCCTCTGGCAACACTTGTTCACCATGAAAGAATTAGCAAAGTTCACAAGCATATACAAATAAACAGTACTTAGGTTCCTCAATAAATGATTTAAAGGTGTTTGATTGCATGCCAATTGCATTCGATAGTGTTTAGTTCAACTATTAGGGTATTTATAATTCGTTTCAATTCAATGTAAACTAAACAAATCAAATAAATAAAAAATATCAACTGGTGTTGAGTTACATTTATATGAAATATTATCATAAAAACTAACTGGTTAACAATTAATTGTACAATAGAGTAACTAACAAACTAAATCCAGTTAAAGGAACTAATAACAACAGTTTTTCCAATATCAATAAAAAATAAATATTGAAAAATCAATTTAAGCTAAATCGCTTAATTTAGATGAGATTGAACTAGTAATATGATAGTAAAATGAGAAAAATGATGGAATTGGATGATATTATTTAGTTTCCCTTGAAATGATCAATTTAATCCAATTCCTGAATACCTAATCAACAGGGAAAAATGGACATTTTTGAACCTCATATCATTGAATGATTTTACTCAATATCTTGAAATGTTGTTTGGATTGAATATATAAAGGTAGAGCTTGCAACAAGTGGCATCATGGAAGTCACATATTTGACCACTTCATGTACATTAGTAAAAACACGGCCCCCAAACTCTCCATAATAACATAAGGGAAGCAAATTCTAAAATCTCCACTGCAAAGGCCAAGAACACGGTGACTTTAACTGCCAAATATGCAGCTTTTGGACTACCAACCCCTAATTCATTTGAGATTCTTGTACTATTTAAGTGGAAACATGTAAATATGTAATGAGACTTGTTATGGTCAATAATAAGCAAAAAATATATATGGCTACAACATTACAGATGGTAATATAGCATGTACATTTTTATTTTAATCTGTTATGGAAAATAATATATAGAATATAAACAATACAATTCAGTAGGAAAGACTAACCTTCCAGCAGCACTAATTCCAAATGGTATCATCCAAAATATACTAGATGTGTTAAGGCTGGGATGAAAAAAATACAATTGTTCATTATCAAGGAGCAAAGAGAGCGTGATCCCTCTTTCTAAAAAAAATCCAAAATGGTAATCTAATTTATTACCACCTACAAATTCTTTCAATTAATGTTTATCGCAAATGACATGATTAAGGTAAAAAAAAACACTAAATAAAACATAAATTTTATGGAAAAAGAAAAATAATAATAATAAAAGAAAAAAAATTGATGTGTACCTATTGAGTAAAGGATTGGTGCACAACCTTGTAATAGGGTGTAGAGGCCCAGAAACAACGTTGTTGCAGCCCCGGTGAAGAACGATGCCACGCCAGAAACGGAACCGGAAAGCCGAGCGTAGATCGCGACTCGCGAGTGAGGTTCATCCATTTAGGTGATGCGCGGAGGAGACTCTAGTCTGGAGGTGATCGGTGGCTGACGATCAGTGGCGAAGGAGGAGAACTGAGGTGCAGAGTAGCAGAAGAGCAAAACTGAGGTGCAGTGGAGCAGAACTAAGGTGCGCGTAGGGTATTTTGTGAAAATTTTTAAAAATAAGGGTATTTTAGTAATTTTGTGCGAAAATTTAAGGGGGGCACTTGCCCCCCTTCTCTTATACGTAGGTCCGCCACTTGGGATATCTGAAGAAAAGACAAAAGAAAAACTCAACTTAGAAGATGCAGGTTTCCTTTCAATTTTCCATTCTATAGAAAGATGGGACACATGAATCAAAGTGGGGAACAAACTAGCCAAGATATCATGTTCTGGTGTGCCATTGAATCTATGGCGAAGTTGTGTTTTTCCCAGTTGGTTGCCACTTTTGGTGGTTTCGTTGGCCTAGCAAAAGAAGCTAAGAATATGGAAAAAGTTGTGACAACTAGAGTCCTTGTTTAGATTTCATCAATACAAACTGATTGCAATACGCCAAGATATTATGCTTAACCGTGAGTTACACAAAGTAATAATGGAGGAACAAAACATATTACAAGTTAAACAATGTAGTTATTGCCTATGGTGGAATGAGAGGTCTACTAGTGATGCTGACTTGCTGGGTAGTTTTTGGGAGTGGAGTTAAAGTCATCTGATTCTCACTGCTCTTAGGATCTATATGAAGTTCAAGGAAAAAACGAAGATGATATCGAGGGTAGAAATGGGCTTTTTGACCTGTTGGAGGTAAAAACAAAATGTAATTACCATATGGGGTAATCGTTCAAAATATTTACCATTTAAAGGTAAGTTGTGCCACATGATACGACCTCACAAAATCCTTCTAATAACTTTTGCCGTTGTCAAGGGTGAAACAACGAAAGCATGACTCTTCTTCCTCAAAAATATAAAAAGGAATGCCACCCCACAACATGATCTATGTTTGATTTCAGACAAACACGAGTCAACAAAAAGTGTTTACACAAAACTTGATAGTGGGTGGATGACAAATAATTTTGTGCATGTGTTTTGCATTTGACACATTGCACAAAATTACATAAGGAGGTTCAAGAACAATGACATCAAAAAACTAATTATCAATATGGTGAGTGTCAAACTTCTTTCTCTTCATATTAAATATCACTTCATTTTGTATTATTCACAATATTGAAATTGTATGTTTATAACCACTCAACATATGCAAATACAAAGCCTACGTTCAATCATTACTACAACATTTTGAGGCAAGAAGCAAATGGTCATCGAGCGATTAATTGGCTCAACGAGATTTTGCTAGAAAATGGACTATCGCATGAGATGGTGTTCGATGACAGGGACATATGATCAGCAACCTTTCTAAGTCGATTAATTTTGTACTTAAGAAATCTGCCAATAAGTATACTAGTAAAATCAACATGTATAAGATGTAATGCATTGTTGAGCAAAAGAGGAAGAGAAGTCACAACAATGCTTACATCTTGGCATATGCAAGTACTAAACAAAGACATCAAAGACCCACAAACAAAGGCAACAACTCACATTAATTTTTCTTGAGTTCGATTAATGAGACACATGATTCTTGGTTAAGGAGACAATAAACTCAAGAGAGATTAGACTCATTGAAAATTTCATGATCAAATTGAATAAAAGGTGGTGTAATTGTGACAGGTTTCAAAAATTACACATGTCTTATTCTCATGTAGTTGTTGCTTATAAGCATGCCTACCATACATCAATTACAAAAGACATAAAAGTAAAGGAGAAGAATTAATCAAGAAAACAAAAGTCAGTCAAATATTCTAATTTTGATTTGTCAAATAGTCACCCAAATAAAAATATCACTTTCATTTTTTGTATAGATCCGCTCCACCACGTCCATGACTACCAAGTGCTGCCACTTTCAATTTAAATTTTCCTTTTTCCTATTTTTTGGGTGAGTTGTGTTTGGGGTGGTCTATTTGTGATTTTTTTTTCTTTTTGTGAAGAAAGGGGAATGATGGGATGATGGCGGCAGCAGGAAAGAAAGGAGATGGGAAAAGAAGTCTACCGCACGGTCAAGTAGCCATGGCGGAGGAGGTGAGGTCATAGTCGTTGCGGTTACGGTAGGAGTTATCGACGATAGGAGAGCATCATATCGGAGCTAAAAAGGAGTCGTTGCTGTAGATCTAGAAGTGGAGGGAGGATTTGCGGATCTGGAACCCAACAACCTTCAGCATGACATTCTCCATCTCCACCTTAGTTTGCTTCATGGATATTGTGTGCATCTGCAAACGCATTTTTCGATGTCATCCTTACCGTACGTAGCCACCAATACAATCAACATTTGTATCAATTGTGCCTGTTGCCGCACAAGCTGTGTATTGTTTGAATATCCATGCTGGAGCCTAACATCATGGAGACAATAAATGGGAGGACGAATACATGCTCAACAACATGCAAACTTGTTGAAGCTTTTGCTGCATGCTTTCGTGTAGAATAAAGTATTCGGACGAAGTGTCTTCAACCATCATATTTGCTGCAACTTCCCTGAAAACAAAATCCATATTAATGTGCTGACATAGATTTAATGTTACCATAACCATTTATTAGGGCAAAAAAGATTGTGCTACCAACAAAGAAAATCAGGTAATGACTAACCCTTAACGTCCGCAAAAGGGTGTGCGCCTGTTTCTTTGGATGACTAACCCTTGAAATGGCGTCTATGGATATGGGCACGAGCATAAACCTCGTCAAAGCCAAACAATTAAGTAACACCTGTATGTATAAAAACTACATGCGCTTCACCGCTGTACTCCATGCAGATAGCGTACTTTATGAACAACAAACTATCCCCTCACATTTTGTATTTTGTTAACTTTGTTAACTTATTGCTTGTTTGTAATCCGTGTGGTATATATCACTCAATACACATTCTTTTTACTCATTAAGTCTATTTAAATATTTAAATAAAAGGTTAAAAGTGTTTTTGAAAATTTCTTTACTTAAAAAAAATTTATATTTTAAATAGAAAACTCTAAAAAACACTTGACTTGTACTCAAACAGATGCATCCTATGTTACAATCCCACGAGCTGGAGCAACAAATTTACATTGAGAGAGATGATAAGGGTGCATTTATTTGTTCAATAGAATCTGATGGTGAATCCGCACGGTTGACTACTGGTGTTCACCATATAAAGCATTTTTACAACATCTAAAGTTTACCTACATTCGTAACAAATATTTCAAGATTGTCATCAAGAAGGAGCTGGATGGCTCAGATGACGATGACAATGACCTCAAACACGAGCTACTCTGGCAAACAATTGTCTCAGAAGCAATTGATGGCGGCAAATTCAACAAAGCCACTTGTAATGATTATTCTTTTAACACAATTCTTGCCTGTGCAAACATGCAACTTACAAATACACAAAATAATTATCACTCCTCTACAGGTTATTCCACAACACGTGATTAGTTACGTACGTCTTGCACGATATGCCTATTAAAATTCAAGTCAAGCTGTGTGTCAGATGAAACTAAAGAATTTTGGTCATTGATTTGGAATACTATCAAGCCCAATGACTGCCAACTTGGACAACAATGGAATGACTTCATAAGATATTATGATATAAGAAAATTATAGGGTTAATTTCATGAAAACTCCTGCTACTAAAATAATAAGGCTTGTTGTAATTATAGAAAATTAGTATTTCAGGTTTTCATTGCTAGTCTTTTAACTTCACGTTTATGTCTTCTACATATATTATTCGCTTCTTTATTTTATACATTGTTAATTGCTTATATCCATCAGTATATGCAATGGTTATTGTCAAACGATTAAATATAAAACACTACGGCCGACATTAAATATTGACCTTCAATGGTTCAACCTATGAAATCATTATTGCAGTAAAATGATTATTTCGTTCACAATTTCACAATTATATGCAACTTCAACAATTTACAAAAAATTTAAATTCCTACTATATACGAGAAAGACAATAATGACCCACGCGTCCAAATATCCGCTTCCCACCACTCATAATTCGCCACACAAGAAAAAACTTAACCACATTTTTTTAATACTCTATAAGGCAAAATTACAAATGTACATTTATTTACTAATAAATAAATTTCATAATTGTTACAGTAAACTTTTTCCAACACAAAAATTGCTTTCCTAACCACAACAAACACGTAAACTGTTCATTTTCTAATTTTATTATCAAATTATTTTTTGTTCATCAAATGGACCATGCTATCTTTATTTTATTGTGTGATACTTTTAACAAAATTTGCCTTAGATTCAAAATTGTAAGCTACATTTATAATGTCTCCTACTCAAATTGGGTCGTATGAACAGAAGTCCAAACAAGCCTTCGCTACCCTTCCGGGGGTGCAGGGAGCAAAAATGGGGACCTACTTGTCATTCAAATAACTGAAGTCGACATAGGCCTGGGGTAACCATTTTTTCAACACAGGCCTGGACTAATCCACCAGATGAATACGTTTCATGAGAGAGAGAGGAACAACTTTTTTCATAAAAAAATAATTAAAAAGGTTACACGTGGATTAAGGAGATTCTTTTTTATTTTTAAAAAACTTAACATTTATTTACCTATTAAAACCAGTTACCAATATCTTGTCTCAGCGGTTCATATTCATGCTAAGTAATCCATCGGCTATAAGTATTTGTAACATAAGATAAGTCTATATAAGCGTTTGACAATCTCTTTCAAATGGAGTCTCAAAAATTAATATTAAACATGATTTATACAATTTCAACTCAATATTATAATGATTGATAGTCATATTAATTATATTTGTTTATTTTTAATTGTAATTGTTAATATATATTATTTTTATTATTAAACTTAAATATTATGGCATAGTTTATTTACTTCCATTTTAATTTTAAATTGTTATGAATTATAAATTATGATATTTGTAAATGAAATTTAATTTTATACTATTATAAGATTATGAATTTTATTTAAATATTATTCCATTTTTATTTGATATTATTTACTAGTTTAATTACCAATTACATCTTTGAACTTTTAATAAGTATCAAGTTACTTCATCCATTTTAAAAACTTTTATAAGATGGGTTTTGGTTTAAAACATTTTTATATTATATAATTTAACTTAGTTATTTGAGCATGATCTGAGTTATTATAATTTTTTTTATAATTATTATAAGTTTTTATACACTATCTTCTATTTTTACAAATTAAAAAAATATAAAAAATAAATATTATTTTAATTTTTCAATATAATATTAATTACTTTTTACTTAATTTCTAATAAATATCATTTAGCTTTTTAATTTAATATAATATTAATAATAAAATTAGTTCCATAAAATTATTATTTTCTTTTATTTATTTACTTTATTAACTTTTTTGTGTTAGAAAACTTTAACAACACTCATTATAAGATAGAGGAGTAAAAATTAATCAATTTTAAATCATATTAATCATTTGTGTAAAAAAATCATATTAAATCATTATATATACATGGTATTTTTTTTCTTTCGAAAATCAATACACATGATTTAGCAAAACGAAAGTTGGTAAGAAATGGTCACGTCTTCCCTTCTGTATTTATCTGTAAGGAAGGAGCTAGATTTGATTTTTGTCTCGTTTGACTAAATGCAGAAATAAATAAATAAATAAAACAATAATAAATCTAATTTCGGCAGAAACGAAAACGGAAAGGACGGTGGGTGCAACTGGGTAGACAGAGAAAAAAAGAACCGTCTTTTTCAGCAGAAAGGAGTTCAACAACTTGAAGTACAAGTTGATTCACGCACTGTGATGTGAAACCAACATTACTGCGTGATACCCAGGAGAAAAAACAAGTAGGTTCGTTTCATTTTCCTCTCAAACCCCTTTTTCTGGATTCAAAATTTGGTCTTTATTGTGATCCCTTCTTGGCTTGTAGCAGCATCTTTTCAACTGAGAGCATTGGGTAAAGGAAAGTTTTGGTTTTTATCAGCGTTTTTGCTTCATTGGGTGGCTAGATTCAGTCTCATATTCTGTTTCTATTCTGTTTTGTTTGTGATTCTCTTTGTTGGTTTTGTCTGTTTTTGGTTTTGTTTGCCTCATTGTGAAGCTTAGCTATTGGTTAGTAGAACAGAACCCTAGATTGACTTTCCTGGGTTTGGGGATTGAGATGGAGTTGAAGGGGTTCTGATTGTGTTTCTGGTGGAGTCTAGATTGTGACCAAATTTGTTACATTTGAATGTGTTTTTTATTGTTGTTCATTGGTGTTTCATTTTTTTTGGATTGGTGATGGTGATGGTCTCTCTTGCTTGATTGCTACTTGCAACTGTGTTTGAATATTAGTTGATTTACCCCTGAATGCAATCGGTTAGTTAGTTTTCATGCTTATAAGATCATGAAAAGCTTAGACATTTTGTGGAATTCAACACCTAAAATTATGTTAGACTAGTTGAACGAAGAGCTAATAAGATGCCATTGTTATTTCCGTTTCACTATTTATTTGATAACTTACCAAGACAGTTGCAAGTATGCACGATATCTGTGACGTCTAGTTATCCAAGTCATGCCCCAAAGACATAACGGTCCTTTAGCCATGGAAAGTCCATTACTGTTGTCCATTGAATAGCGTATCTTTTCACGCTGCCAAATCCATAATTTGGTACCAAAGCTATTTACTGCATTAAAAGTTGTTAATGTTAACCTAGCAAAAGGTGTGGCCATTGTGTGAACTTTCTGTAGTTATTCTTTTTGTAACTTAACATATATTGTCATCTGCGGGCATGTCATATATTTGTTTCCATCTACAGGGACAATGTGACATCTTATTGAATGTTAATTTGTTGCTAAAACTTGTCTTGATTCCATTGTGTTTTTCAGGGAGCTTGCTTTGTATTTAATTTTCATTTTGGGAGCACAAGTACAACTGTTATTGATAGTTTTCAAGATTGCAGACACTTCTTCAAATTCCTATGCAGTGACTAAAACTGCTCAGTTACTAAAAGTGTAGAGCTTCTTCTTGACTCATATTTTTAATGTATTTTCCTATTATAAAGAAGAAAAAGATAGTGTGATGGAACCATCAAGATTCCAAAACACGGTTCTGTACAATAACATGGAAGCTAGACACGATGAATACTACCAGCCTGGGTCGCAGTCAGTGATGCAGGACCATCTGGATGGCACACATTCCAGTAGAAGACCAGCTGACCTCAATACATCAGAAGTTAAACATGTACTTAATTACTCCATACAGACAGGTGAGGAATTTGCTCTTGAATTTATGAGAGATAGGGTGAATATCAGGCAGCCTGTATTATCAAATGTCAGCGATTCCAATTATACCCCAGGTTATATGGAACTGAAAGGCATTTTAGGCATCAGTCATGCAGGATCTGAAAGTGGATCTGATATTTCTATGCTCTCAATGGTTGACAAATATCCAAAAGAATTTGATAGAATGAATACATCATTACCTGGAGACAGAAGCAACTATGGGTTGATTCAATCAATGCCAAGAACTTCATTGAATCAGGACAATAGACAATTTGTGCCTGGGTATGGCTCTTTTGGAGCTTATGATAGATCCATGATGATGAAGTTTCTATGCAGCTTCGGTGGTAGAATATTGCCACGACCATGTGATGGAAAGCTAAGGTATGTTGGAGGCCAAACACGTATTCTTCGAATAAGAAAGGACATATCTTGGCAGGAGCTCATGCAGAAAGCATTACAAATCTATAATCAGGTTCATGCAATCAAGTATCAGCTTCCTGGGGAAGATCTCGATGCTTTAGTATCTGTGTCATCTGATGAGGATTTGCAGAATATGATCGAGGAATGTAATCATCTACTAGATAGAGAAGGATCACAAAAGCTTAGGATGTTTTTGTTCTCTATGAGTGATTTGGAGGATGCTCAGCTTGGTCTAAGTAGCATCGGCAATGATTCTGAGATCCAGTATGTTGTTGCTGTTAATGGCATGGACTTGGAATCAAGAAAAAACACAACCATGTTTGGTGTCAGTTTTTCTGCAAATGATATAAATGAATTAGACAGGCAAAGTATTGACAGGGAGAGTAGTAGAGTTGGTGTAGAATCTATTGCACAAGGTGCTCCCCTGACTAACAATTTTGACTCATCATTGGCTACTCAATCTTCACCACCAGTGCTACCAACTTCCTCAAATTCTTATGACGCGTATCCGCAGTTTTATGGTGATCAAATGATGTGCCATGGGGAACCTAGTGACCAATATATTATTAATCATGGCCTTAATCCTTCTCATAAACCTGTTATTGGAGAGACTCCTATTATTATGCCTCCTCATATGCTTGTTAATCAACAAGGGATTTTGGGTGAAGGCCTTCCACCTCGTGGAATACAAGTACAAAATTCAGAAATACCAGGAACATTGGCAAACAATCTAGTTGATTGTTCAATTCAGCAAGGAAGTGACCCTGGAAAAGTTTTTGTCTCAGAATTACCGTCAACAGCTCCTGCACAACTGCCTAATAATGTTTACATGAAAAATAATTTTCCTGAAGCATCAGTTGTTGTTTCTGCACCAGAGGTGTTGCATCCAACAAAGATGGACAAGCTCCAGGATCATGAAGAGACTTCTTCTACATCTAGCAATGCATTTGGTCCTGCTTATGTTGATTCCCACTCCAATGCAGCTGACTTGAGTTCTCTTCATCCTCCTCCTCTTCCTAAAAGAGTTTACTATTCAGAGAGAATTCCACGGGAACAATTAGAGTTGCTGAATCGGTCCTCAAAATCAGATGATACACACAGTTCTCAGTTTCATGTTTCAGATTTACTTTCTGAAGTCAACCCACCAGATTCAGTTACAGAATCTGGTGACAAGTTGCATGGTGGAAATCTGCCTAATCTATCTGAGGAATTAGGCATCGCAGAAAAGCCCTTGCATGCAGATGGCTATGCTGTTGATAATGTGGCTGCCAATCATCAAATATACAAACAGCTGCCTGATGCAAGCAGTCAGATGAAATCAAAGCTAACTGAGCATGTGAATCCTGAGTTGAAGCAAGTATTATTGGACAATGGAGGACTCAAAGATTTGTTAAATAAGGATAATGTTGTTGGGTTGGAAACGGAAATTTATAGTAAAAATAACTATAACAAACCCCTGGTTGATGAGACAAAAGCCAGCATACCAGACTTGCCTAATTTGCACCAGGTTTCTTCTGATAAGCACCTTGATGATCCAGCATTGAATCTTCCAGAAGTTGATTGGGGTGATATTTCTGTGAAGGAGTCTAATGAGGATATTAATGTTCAAGCCTTACCTGTTTCTATAAATGGGAATACAACTACAGAAGATTATTCTGAAGAATTTCCTTCAAATGTTGTTTCCAAACAAGCACAAGGTGACATCCTTATTGATATTAATGATCGGTTCCCCCGTGAATTTTTCACTGATATGTTCTCTAAAGCAGTACTTGAAGAAGATCCCTCTAGTCTGCATCCATTAACCTCAGATGGAGTGGGCTTAAGTGTAAACATGGAAAATCGTGAACCTAAACGATGGTCATATTTTCAAAAATTGGCTCAAGAAGGGATTGATAATGTGTCTCTTATGGACCAGGATCATCTTGGTTTTTCACCAGGAAAAGTGGTTGGAGATAATAGGGCTCAACATGTTACACCTTTAACAACTGATGAAGTTTCTCTGAACCATGCAGAGTCCCACCTTGATTTTGTTGAAGAAAATATAAGAGACTTGCATGGAAGGATTGGAGCAGAAACCACTGTTCTGAAGTCAAATTATGATCATTCCCAAGTGAACGACACTGAAAGTATGCAATTTGATGTTATGATGGAAAACATAAGAGCACAAGAGTCAGAATATGAGGTATGATTTTAACTATTTTTGGTTTTGAATTATGTATAAGTATGTTTATGGGCTTACAGAAGTTCTTATCACTTAGGCTGGGAAGTTTGAAAAAATGAATAGCAATCTACCTCCTCCTGATCCTTCTTTTGCAGGAGAGTTTGATACGAGTACCTTTCAGGTAAGATGCTTATTCTTGTGTGTGCAATATTCTCGTGTTTGCAATTGCAGTAGGGGTATTAAAGAGGATTTTGGTAGAAGAAATTCCTTACTTGTTACCTGATTTCTGTTAATGGATTGTTGTCTTGTGATAAATGAATGCTTCTAACAATAAGATTGAGAATGACATTCTAATGGTCTGGTTCTTTAATTATTCATTTAATTATTCAGGATTGATTAAGTTGGGTTCAAAAGTTTAGGTTTGCACTTTGCAGTAGATACACTTGCATTTTAGTGATGAACATGACCTGATCATGTTAATCCATTCCTACACTTCTGTTTCCGTTTAAATCCTATCAGTGCCGAATATGTTGTGATGATAATAATTAAAATATCCTAATGCTTTTTGTTCTAGTTTTAGAAGAATGACACATAAAATTCCATACAGGTTAGAATCGCTCCCTCTTGTGTTAAAATTAAAACTAAGGGTGTACTTTACCAGACCAATAGTTAATAAATGGAAATTAGGTTTGTATCTAGAGTAAATAGTCAAATTCTTTGTCAAGTGTCAACTATTGTTCGTTCTGTTTTCTTTGTAATTTCTAAAAGTTCTTTCTGGCAAACCTTGTTTTCTAAAATTACTTCAAAAGAAAACTTACTACACTCTACTAGAAATTTAAATTGTTCCTGTCATCAATGATATGAGTACAGAAACTGCACAAAATAGTTGAGACAGATCTGATTATTAAATTTCATCAATTTCAACAGGAGGTAGCAGTGTGTATCTGTGTGTTTCACTGGTGGAGTTTTTTAGGGTGGTGTTGGGAAGTAGAAGTTATGAAAGTTATTGATAGCCTCTATGTAAACTATTCAAATTCTTTATGAAGTGTTTCTTTATTCACTTTCTTTGGTGAAGTGTTTCTTCGACATGATCTCTAACATGTAGATTAACAATGCATTTTATGAACAACTCAATCTCATTCTTGGTTGTGGTATGTGTCTTAGACATTTTTGCTTCCCTCATTTGACCTTGTGAAGTATATGCTTCTCCGATCATCTAGCTGTTTTTCACAAATACTCAGGCTTCAGACATGCATTCATTGTCTTGCTAGAACTGGCCTGAAAATCTTTAATTTCTTTCTTTATTCTAATGCACTGTTTAGGTCATAATGAATGACGATCTTGAAGAGCTGAAGGAACTGGGTTCTGGTACCTTTGGGACTGTGTATCATGGGAAATGGCGAGGAACAGATGTTGCCATTAAAAGAATAAAGAAAATCTGCTTCACTGGTCGATCATCTGAGCAAGAGAGACTGGTAAGTTATAATTTAATTTCTGTTGGATGGCACACTCTCACTTTTTATTATAAATTATTTCCTACCTTTTTATTCTTTCTTATTTTCCTTCCAACTAAAATTTACTTGCAAGTGCTTCAATCAATGATTGATAGACTTTGAGGCATGTGAGACGATATTTGTTTCATTTCTCAGACTGTAGAATTCTGGCGGGAAGCAGAAATTCTTTCCAAGCTTCATCATCCAAATGTGGTGGCATTTTATGGTGTAGTGCAGGATGGACCAGAAGGAACAATGGCTACTGTTGCAGAGTACATGGTGGATGGTTCTCTTAGGCATGTATTACTTCGCAAGGATAGGTAATGCAACTAGAAAAAGTTTTTGCATTTTTATTATTTAGTTTTATTAATCAATTACCTAAAATATTGGCATGGTTTGTTCATAGCATTGTATTTAAAAACTAACCAGTAAAGTGCTGGTTTACTGCTGCCTCTTATTTGAAGTAATTCATGTTTTTAAAACCATAACAATTCCTGTCTCATGAAATGCATGATGATACACTTGTGTGTGTTTGGTGATAATGAATTTCATTTTTTTACTGAAGGATCTAGATTCCATTGCAGGTATCTTGATCGTCGCAAGAGACTGATAATTGCAATGGATGCAGCTTTTGGAATGGAATATTTGCACTCAAAAAATATTGTACACTTTGACTTAAAATGTGACAATTTGTTGGTGAACTTGAAAGATCCTATGCGGCCTATATGCAAGGTATCTAAGCTGCAATTTTTTCTCCAGTTTTCTATAAATTCAAAATGTTCTGCATTTAAAATAGAGGTTGAGTAGACTAAGAAATTTGTTTTTCCAGGTTGGGGATTTTGGCTTGTCAAAAATTAAACGAAATACCTTGGTTTCTGGTGGTGTGCGAGGGACTCTTCCTTGGATGGCACCAGAGCTTCTGAATGGTAGCAGCAACAAGGTCTCAGAAAAGGTAGAATTTTTAGTTGTCTGAATGAAATGCTTTTCCTATGATCACATGATGAAGAATTGAATTTTAACTAAGGAGGTGGGTTGTATTGATCTCTTTTCTTGATGTTAAAATAGCCTTAATCCAGCAAGAGTCTCTTTAACTAGTTCATATTACCTGGACAGTGGGACTAGATTCTTCCTCTCACTTTTAAGCTTTAGTTATTCATAGCTTGCTATAGCAGCATTGCAGTGCGGAGTAGTTGTGGACTGCTACAAAATGTGAATAGTAGTGTGTGCCAAGTTGCAGCTGTCGTGGCCAAATTGCAGCCTTTAGCAGCACTAGAATGAGGAGTTTTAGAAATTAAAACTATTTTTGCCTTCAAAACAGCATCATTTTTGGTGTTTTTTAGAGGCATATTTGAAATTTTTCTCCCCCTTTCTAGAGCTTAAAAAATCTTAATTGGATAGTTTCCCACACTCCTTTCTACTGTACAACAGCCACACTAACCAACACCCTCCCCTCTCTAGCAGCATTTCCGGTGGCTGCTACCCTCCATTCTTTTCTTGGTTCTGACCTATGAATCCCCTCTTTTCTGAATTGAGTATTTATTTTAACTTTTGAGCATTTATATGTATATAGTATAAAGTTGTTTAATCTGTATAAAAAGTTTCAGAATAGTGGCCGTCTTGGTATGTGCTATCTTGCCATAGCATTTTTGGTTGACTGCTATCCAAGACTGGTAACTATGCCTTTGAATAGAAATTTAAGCAAATTTAGTTTCCACATTTTAAAGGTACAAAATTTCCTGTTTATTTCTTTTCTACTTTTGGAAATCTGTTCGTAAGAGAATAATGGATGCTTAACACTTTCACCTCGATAATTTTTTAAAGGAATATCTGAAAATTAAATAATTTCAGTTTACAATCCATATATATCACCTTGGTGCTTGGAGTTATTGATTGCTGAAATTGAATTTTGATTTGTAGGTTGATGTGTTCTCCTTTGGCATAGTATTATGGGAGATTCTAACTGGTGAGGAGCCATATGCCAATATGCACTATGGTGCAATCATAGGTATGATATTTTTCTTATGTAGTTTTTCATGTCTGTGCAACTACATTCTTGCTGCATCCTCCTGAAAATGGTTTCTACTTTTCATTGAATTAACAATATTAGAAAGTTTCTTCTGTAGTTTCTTTAAACAGTGACCATACCAGATTTTGTGAAATTGGTAATCAAAGTTGAGAATTAAGGTGAGGTAGGTTAGGCTTTCAAAAGAACTAGCTTATATCAAATGAAAATGTGTAATGTCACCGATTAAAGACGATTTAAACGAGAAATCCTGGTTTTACACTTAGGACTCGGGGTATCAGACTAAAATGTGTTGGGCAACTACGTTTTCATATGTCTGGGATGGAACCAGTTTTTTTTTTTTCAATTCAATCATTGAAGTATCAAAAAATGGAATATTAACTTCATTTCATTCTATTCCATTCATGATCAGGTATCCAAACATAGCCTTAAAGATTGTTCTAAATTTTACTGCCTCTCACTTGTTCTTGTTTTCTAATTTCTAATGTGTTTGCATTTGCATCTCACAGCCACATTTTCATGTCGATGATATAAAAGAATCTAAATTAAAATTTTGGTTCTCCTCTAAATTTAAATTCACTACATTTTATTTAAAGATAAGATAATAAATCACTAAGACACTTATTTTGTTTAATTAACTTTATAAACATTATTTTTTATATCATTAGTCAATAATTGTTACTTTTTTAATTATAAAAAATTATTAACTAAAAAATATTTGATATATAAATCTTTTTAATTTTATATCATTTATATATTTTTATTTTTATTTTACCAATTTATAATTAAATTTCATGAATTAATATATAAATTATTTTACAATTTGATTTAATATACATATTATTTCTATTCTAATTATATAAATCAATATAGTTGCATCAATTTAATATGTAAATTATACAAATTATGTAAATTTATTTTAATATTACGTTATTTTTATTCTAATTATATAATTAAAAATTAATATTTATTTTTTTAGAAAACTTCCATGTTAATATTTTCATTTTAACTATAAAAAGATATTTATTGAATAAGTTTTTTTAATACCAATTATATAAATGAAGAAAATTACATTAATTAATCTGTAAATTATTTTATGTAATTTATAAGAGCATGTAAATTTATTTTTATATAAATAATGCAAATTCTTATTTTTTTATTTTTTAGATTATTTAAATATTATTTTAAATTTACGTAATTTGTATAACTTACATAAAATAATTTTTTAAATAATCTATATGTTAGTTTATGTAATTTTTTAAAATTATAGTAAAATAAGAACAATTTTTATATATAATAATTTATTAATTTATATTAAAATAAAATATTATAATAAAAATAAATACATGTAAAATTAAATATTAAATATTTTATTTTAACTTATAAATTTTTATAATTCCAAAGTAATTAATAATTCTTGACTTGAGTAGTAATACATATAAAATAACAAAGCAAGATTTAGTTGCAAAAGTAACATTTTGTTGCTTTGGAAATGAGAAGCATATGCCGGTCTAAAACGGGCATCCAAACATACTATTCTTGTACTCCACTAGTTATCTACTAACAAATTTCTTTCTGCCTATACAGGTGGGATTGTGAATAACACATTAAGGCCAACAATCCCAGATCATTGTGATTCTGAATGGAGAACACTGATGGAGCAGTGTTGGGCACCTAATCCTGCAGCTAGGCCATCCTTCACAGAAATAGCCAGTCGATTGCGCATAATGTCTGCAGCAGCTAGCCAAACCAAAACACAGAAGGCAACTAAATGATTGAAACAGCATGTTGGTATTGATGATTTTTCTTGATAAATTTGAATACTGTTAAATTTATTCATTGAATGGTACTCCAAAGTTGTATTTTATTACCAGGGGCAGTGTTGTCTGGTACTCTATTATTTTTTTGATGATTCAATGCTTGCCTGATTAAATTTTTGTGTTGTACCTTCCAATGCTTTAATAGAAAATTCATGTCATTTACTTTTTGTTTGGCTCCCTCAATTGTCTTTTTTCTTTTTAATTTTTGCATTCCTCTTCCCTTACTCGTTCTTAAATCTTGAATTAGAATTATTGGATTTACTATCGTCTCATGTTAGAAATCCTACGTCGACTATTGACAAGACCAAAGTATAGTACATAATTGGAGGACAATTTGACCTTACAAGATGGTTTTGAAAAACCAAGCTATCATTTGTTTTATGAACAATGAGTATGCAATTTCAGAAATTGAACTTTCTTTCTTTCATATATTTTTCCTTACTATCTTGAAGCAATAGCTTAATGTTGATGTGTCGATTTCCAATTCACATTTTGGAGTTCAATGATACACAAAGCTAACTCAAATTGGACAATAAAATTAGCTTCGTTTTCTTGTATGCAGATGATTGCTAGAGTAATATTCACGTGTTAAAATTCGGTTTCATACTTATGATCCATTTTAATTTGATCAAAAGATATCCACAAATGTCCCAGTCACAGGAAAAGTGAAATTATGATCTTAGACAAATCTTACCTATAATCGCACCAATTATTCCAATGTTTTTATAGCTTTTTGTGTGAGAATTCGGTCACATGCAATATTTTAAAAAAATAAAAATCGATTCATCATTATATAAAAATACGCAATAAATATTTCAACAAGTTCTATTAAAAAGGAATCCAATAAATTAATTAAATAAACTAACTGTAATATTCGGAATAATAAGAAAAGTCGACCAAATAATAGAATTTTGGATAATTAGTCATCAATTTATATTTAGAAATATTGACTTAATAGCATTTATAGTAAGTTTACCTCATTAAAATATGAAACTTAGGTGACAACAAATTTTAAAAAATTAACGTTTCATAAATTATACAAACATTATTAATACAATTATTTTCTTTTCTCATTCAACAGGGTTCTATTATATGCTTTTAAAAACATTCACCTTCGTCAATTCTAACGTTTTTCAACAAGTTGCTGGTAAAATTTTATTATTTTATCACTGTATATATAAATAATATAATAATATAATAATAACGTTATTTTCTCTCCTTGAAAAACCAACACGTGGCAAACGATTAACGAACTGTTGCAGTAAGAATAATAAAAAAAAGGTGCAAATTTTTGGACATAACTGTTTCTTCACTCCTTTGACTGTTTTGCTGACAAAAAAATCTTATTTTATTCCAAAACAGGAACGCAGCTTCACAAATCCACGGATATAGAGAGAAACAAGAGAGAGAGTGTGTGCTGTCATTTTGTTCCAAAAGGATCATTGAAGTATAAGTAGATTCAGACAGTTTGGAACCCAAAAGAACCAAAAAAAAAAGGTAAATCAAAAGATGGGGTAGACAAAATTGGATTCTTTTTGGTTTCTTTCTTTCCCATATATACCTTTTTTCATTTGATTTTAGTTTTTCCCCCAGATACCAGCCATGGCTCTTCCTCTGAAACCTTCTTGAGCCAAAGGCTGTATCAAGCTCAAAAACAATCATTATCAGTCAGGTATTTAGTTGATTCTGGTTCATCCTTTTTTATGATTCAGCTGTGATTTTTGTGATTGATGATGTCTTTTGCTGTTAATTGAATCAAACTTGATTTGTGTGCTTATGATCCTCCATGCTGTGTTTTGATGGGGAAAGGTTGAAGTTAAGATCCAAATTTGATAATTTGAGGATTGCATAATCATGGGAGAGTTGAGAAGCAGTGATCTAATATATGGGTCTGTTTTTTAAGTTGACCTTGATTGTTTATTCGCTTTTTCCTCCATTTGATCTTTACATGTGGTTTGATTTGCTCCAAGAATGACGGGTAATATATTTTCAGCTATTTTCTTATTGTTGGTGTTGGGTTTTGCTTCACTACATCCTGCTATGGTTCTATGACTTGACAATATTTTGGGTGATGCATGTTGGATAAGGAATTTTCAGAGCAAGAAGTTCTAGTTTATAAATTTTTTTCTTCTTATTATTATGTAGTTAGTGTAAGTAATTGGTAGTAGTTAAGGAATGAACTAGGGATTGAAAGGAATAAGTACAAGATAATGAAATTATTTTATCCAAGGACCAGAGTCTACTATCTGATTACTAACAAATGAAGACCATGAAAGAAGAATCTTAGATCTATAGTATCCTCAACCTTAAGATTGTTAGAAAGCTGAGTTTTTTGAGATTTTGTTTTCTTCAAACAATAAGAGGCCAGATTTATATTTATTTTCATGTATGGCAGGTAACTAAAATTGCTAGTGGTATACGAGATATTGAATATCATTACAATCCCAATATGTTGGTGATATAGTTTCCAATTGATTCTATTGGGTATAATTCTTTTGATCTTTTATCTTGTATCCCTTCCTATTAGGTAGTTGTTTCTATATCTTGCTACATCTTATAAGCTAAGCAGTTTCTAAATTTCATCATGCACACAGGGTGACATATTCCGAAGGTAGTTTGATCTTTGAAGAAAGTACTTATTCTTGAGAATTCTTTAGATTGTGGAAGCTTCTTCATGTGTTGATTATGGTGACATAAACTTGAGCATAAGTAAAGCTTCTTTCTGACCCATTGCCATGGGTAAAGAATTCAAACTTATGGAGTTGTTAGCAGTCTTGTTTGTGAGATTTGGAAATTGAATTTACAGTATTAGGTGCATTATTTCTACATGATGTTAAGTGTCTTTCCAGACTGTGGCATTACAGTGAATCCATGCATTTAACTTTACAAATGAGGCTTTGATTAGATAACCAAGGATGCAGAAACATCAATACAATTCCATGGAACCTAGAAATGAGGAATTCCACTCTGCACCACCGCAGTTGGTCCCGCAAGACCTTCGCGATGGCATGCATATAAATGCACGACCTCCTGCATTTAATATGGCAGAAAATAAACCTGTACTTAATTACTCCATTCAGACTGGTGAGGAATTTGCTCTTGAGTTTATGAGAGATAGGGTGAATCTCAGGAAGCCTGCCTTTCCAAATGTTGTGGGTGATCCCAATTATTCAACAGGCTATATGGAATTGAAAGGCATTTTGGGCCATCCAGGATCTGAGAGTGGATCAGATATTTCTGAGCTCACAAAGGTTGAAAAGGGTCCAAAAGAGTTTGACAGAAGGAACTCTTCTCAACACCAGGACAGAAGTAATTATGGTTCAGCTCGATCCATTCCTAGAACTTCATCTAATCAAGACAGTTACCGAATACTTCATGGTACTGCCTCTTCTAGTGTTTCTGAAAGCACATCAATGAAGATGAAGGTTCTATGCAGCTTTGGGGGTAGAGTATTGCCACGACCTGGTGATGGAAAGCTTAGATACGTTGGGGGTGAAACGCGTATTATTAGTATAAGAAGGGACATACGTTTTCATGATCTTATGCTTAGAACATCATCAATCTATAATGAAACTCATGTGATAAAGTATCAGCTCCCTGGAGAAGATCTTGATGCGTTAGTTTCAGTATCTTCTGATGAGGATCTGCGGAATATGATGGAGGAATGTCATGATCTACAAGGCGGCCGAGGATCAAATAAGCTTAGGATTTTTCTGTTCTCTATGAATGATTTGGATGATACCTTGTTCGGTATAGGTAGCATGGATGGTGATTCTGAAATCCAGTATGTAGTTGCTGTTAATGGCATGGACATGGGTTCAAGAAACAACTCAATCCTTCGTGGTGAAAGTGGCTCTACAAATAACTTACATGAATTGAATGAACAAAATAATGAGAGGGAGACCAACAGAGTTCTTATGGACACATTTGGTGTTAGCGGTTCATCCTTGACTGACAATGTTAAGCCATCATTGACTATTCAATCTTCACAACCAGTGCTTCCAAACTCCTCTAATGCTTATGAAACCCATCCATTGTTTTATGATGACCTGGTCATTCGCCATGGGGAAGCTAGTCAATATCCACTACAGCATGGTCTTGGTCCTTCTAACAACTCCGCTCACAATCTCCAAGAGATTCCAGTTTCTATGCCTACTCATGGTCATGTTAACCAAGGAATAATGAATGATGGACAAGCATCCAGTGAGTTGCAGGTACAAATTTCAGCTATGCCAGAAACGCTGGTAAAAAGAAAGGGTGATAATTTCATTCATACAGACAATGACCCAGGAAAAGTTTTCCCCTTGGAAGCACCATATCCTATTCCTTCGCAGCCATTTGAGGGCAATTTGCATGCTAATTTATCAGAGGCATCAGCTACAACTGCTATATCAGAAGGGCTTCATCCTGCATTGCCATCAAAGAACAAGGGTAAGCACCGGCAGTCTGAAGATGCCTCTTCATTAATTAGTATTATGAATCCCACACAGACTCCTAAGTCTGTTGAAGATGACTTCTTTTCTACATCCAATGATGCATTCAGCCGAGCTCATGTTGATGCCGAGTCCAATGTGATAGATTTCAGTTACCTTGAACCACCTCCACTTCCCAACAGAGTCTATTATTCAGAGAGAATTCCAAGGGAGCAGGCAGATTTGCTGAACCGATCTACAAAGTCAGATGATGCTCATGGTTCTCACTTACTCATGTCAGATTTGCTTTCTGACTTCAGCCAGAAGAATTCGATTACAGAATCCAGTGACATATTGCACAGTGGGAATATGTCAAATCTGAACATGATGTCCAGCTCAGCAGCAAAGCCTTTGCAAGCAGATGGCCATACTATTAATGATGGATTGTCCCCACCACAGACATACAAACAGTTGCCTGATGTGACAAGTAAGGTGAATTCGAAGTTATCGCAGCATGTGAATTCTGAGTCGAAGAAAGTGTTAGAAGATAATAAAGTTTCTAGAAATGAGGATCAGGTCCTTAGTTCTGAAAACGGAACCAAAGGTGCTGAACATCTTGCATTTCATCGGGTTCCTTCTGTTGAACACAATCAGAATCTAACATCTAAACTTCCAGACCTCAATTTGTCTGAGGTTTCTCCCAGGGAGTCTGATAATGATACTAAGGTCCAATCCCAGACTTTTCCTTTAACTGGAAACACAGGCCAAGATGTTTCTCAAGAATTTCCCCCAGAAGCTAAATCTAGACCAACTCAGGGCGACATTCTGATTGATATTGAGGACAGGTTTCCCCGTGATTTCCTTTATGACATGTTCTCCAAAGCAATAATTTCTGAAGATTCCTCAAGCATTGGTCCATTACCAACAGATAGAGCAGGTTTGAGCTTAAACATGGACAATCATGAGCCTAAACGTTGGTCATATTTTCAGAACTTGGCCAAAGAGGGGTTTGATAATGTATCTCTAGTTGATCAGGATAATCTTGGTTTTTCGTCTGCTGTGAGAAAAGTACAAGAGGGGGATAGTAAAACTCAGCCATCTGCTCCTCTACCAGCTGGTGGTGTTTTGGCAGGACGCACGGAATCCCACCCCAATGTTGATGAAGAAAATCAGAAGAATGTACCTGTGGCAACTAAAGCAGAAGCAACTATCTTTCACCAAAAATATGAGCATTCCCAACTAAAGGGCAATGAAAATAAGAACATGGATGCCGTAATGGAAAACATACAACCACAGGAGTCTGAATACCAGGTATGTTGTTAGTGGTTCTTTATCTGAAGAGCCTGCACAAAACTGCTCTTATTGCTGATAAATACTGTAATGAATTGAATTTAGGATGGCAAGGATGAACCAAGGAATGTGGTTGTAGCAGGGGAATTTGACACAAGTACTGTGCAGGTATCATGCTTGGATGTATCATTTTGTTTGCGTTGATGTCTTATACCTGTCTTTTCTACAGAGAATAATAATTTGAGAAATGCTAGCAATTCTCTCTAACACACTCTACTATTAGTTGAAAATTATTAATTTTTGTGGTCCTACTTCCTATTTAATGAGTCTCTCTCCTAATTTTTTGGTTTTTAACAATTTTAGCCAACAATAGAGTGTGTTAAAAAGAGTGTGTTGCTAGCACTCTAATAATTTTAGTCTACTTTTCTATTTCCCATTGTAGAAATTGAGTTCAATTTTCTATCTTGTCATAAATGGATTACTGTCTAACATATGATCCTACACTTACAATATTAACATATGTGAAATTTATAGGTTAAAGTATTTTCTGGCAGGATATTTATTCTACCTTGCTTAACTACTTTGATGGTACATCTGAGTTTATTCTTAAAAAGTGCAATGTCACTCTTAGGTGACCCTGATGTTAATTGACTCATTAATCGACAACCATTACCTAATCTGTTTTTCCCAGTAACATGTGCTCTCTACTAAGATGAATGACTATTGCATATCCTACTTAAACTTGTTTCTATAAAATTGAGTTGAAGAACATCTGTACTAGTTGATGGCTTGGTTGCTTAATGGACTCTTTTTTTCTCTAATGACATTATAGAATTTGAGTTCGTAAGATTTACTAACATTTAATTTATTACATATATTTATTATGCACATGGCAGTTCATAAAGAATGAAGATCTAGAAGAGTTGCGAGAGCTGGGTTCTGGTACGTTTGGGACAGTGTACCATGGAAAATGGAGAGGATCGGATGTTGCAATTAAAAGAATAAAGAAAAGCTGCTTCGCTGGTCGATCTTCAGAACAAGAAAGACTGGTAACTTGCCTTTGAATCACCTTCCGTGATTGTGTTCCTTTTCTCATGTTTTAGTCGCATCTTTTTGTCAAGCCACTATTTTATTTAAGGGGCATATATTGATGTTATTCATTTCCACTCTCAGACCATAGAGTTCTGGCGGGAAGCTGACATACTTTCCAAGCTTCACCATCCAAATGTGGTGGCATTTTATGGTGTAGTTCAGGATGGACCAGGAGCAACACTAGCGACTGTTGCCGAGTACATGGTGGATGGTTCTCTTAGGAATGTTTTGCTTCGTAAGGATAGGTAATTCATCCATCCCCTAGGGAATGGATCTTGTATTAAAATTTCACATTTACAGACTTAGTCATGTAAAAATTCTCTCTCTCTGTATAAACATTAAATAGGCATTGTCTAATCAAAATTGGTGAATTTTATATAGAAAGAGATAGATACAGAATTTTCATACAAGAAGGTCATAGGAAATTTTAACAAAAGAGGTTCTGTTACCATCTTAATTTATTTGATTTCTATAAAGTGGCGCTATTATTTTTCAATGAAAGCCATTACATTTTTCTACTTGTTATAATCCATAGAAACCATCAACTATTTTTTCATCAAGAAAAATGGTGAGATTTTTGCATGATCTTATCTTGATTCCAGGTATCTTGATCGCCGCAAGAGACTGATAATTGCCATGGATGCTGCTTTTGGAATGGAATATTTACACTCGAAAAATATTGTGCATTTTGACTTGAAATGTGACAATTTGCTCGTGAACTTGAAGGATCCTATGCGACCAATATGCAAGGTATCGTTTCAAGCTGTAGATTATTCATTCTATTATGTCTTCATAGTGACAAAGCTAAGAAACTTGCTTTTCACCAGGTTGGTGATTTTGGCCTATCAAAGATTAAGCGAAATACCTTGGTGTCTGGTGGTGTTCGTGGAACTCTACCGTGGATGGCACCAGAGCTACTAAATGGTAGTAGCAATAAGGTCTCAGAAAAGGTAAAACGTCAAATCATAAGTTGAAATTTAGTATCATCGTTAGTTACAATGAATACAAAAATAGCTAGCTACAAGTTGATTCAAGTTTACCTTCTATTAGATATTGACTTTGCCAGCAACAAGCTTGTAGTTCAATTGGCACCTACTTATGCTTTTAAGCGTTTATCATCGAGTTCCAATCTGTCTCACAGATTCACATTGAAAAAAGAAGGAAATTACTACTTTACCTATTTAGTGGATCATTGTCCTTTACTGTCTCTACTTATCTCTATTATTTGAGAAGCATTAATTATTAATGTTATTATGTTTTTTAATCTTTAGGTTGATGTGTTCTCTTTTGGCATTGTCTTATGGGAGATTCTTACTGGTGATGAGCCATATGCTAATATGCACTATGGTGCAATCATAGGTGCGGTCTCTTTCTCTTCTCTTTGGAACCTTGTTTACAGTTGCATGGACTCTAGTAGTAGTCTTTCACTTTTCTGAGGCACTAGTTTGCATCAATGGTACTTCGATTGCATTGATAGAGCTTTTATTGAATACTCTTTAATAATCAAGGTACACTGTCTGAATTTAATTAACTATAATAAAACTTATCAAATGGGTAAAATCTGAAGGCCGAGGTGGATAATAGCCTCTAGCAATTAAGTTAAAAAGGCCCCTATAGGTTATATCTAAACTAAAATAAAAAATAGAACACTTGTATTTAAATTCAAGTTACCCACTTACTTCGACTTACAAAAGCAGCCCATGGACAACCTGAAGGAAAAACAAACAGGACAGCAGAAACTCACTGGACAAGCTAAACCATCTTATCTTGTTTATTATAATAGAATTTGAATACTTTTCGCCACTCCTTCCTTGATATGTAAGTTTCTTTAGACATCTGTTGCTTCCATTTTCCAATGACATCTCTCATCTGTTGATGAAAAAATTGCAGAACACAAATAATTTTTGCTTGTATGCATAAATTTAAGAATGGCTGAGATTTATTTTTGAATTCCAAGTTGTAGTTTGGATTCGGATGGTTTACATTACATTGTCCTTGCATGCATGCATCTAGCATCTATGAATTTTTTTTCTCCCTGTAATAATTTGTTTAACCTATCTGGAACTAACATGATCTACTTTCTCACATTTTTCCACATTTTCTCCACTCATTTTGTTCATGCATACTGATCATTAAAGAAATCGTTCAGTTTCCCCTCACCCCCACCCAAAAGAATTTTTTCTCACTTCCTTGCACACTACTTTCAGGAGGCATTGTGAATAACACATTAAGACCAACAGTCCCCAGTTATTGTGATCTTGAGTGGAAAACACTAATGGAGCAGTGTTGGGCACCCAATCCAGCAGTCAGGCCATCCTTCACCGAAATTGCTCGCCGCTTGCGTGTGATGTCTGCAGCCGCTAGTCAGATCAAAGGACAGGGCCACAAGGCATCTAAATGAAAATCAACAGATTTGATCTGATTGCCACACATGGTTCATTCAATTATGCTCCAAAAAGATATATATTATTGTTATACAAGGGCCAACAATAATTGTTTGTATTGTAGTTTTCTGGTCCCTGCTCTTTTTGTATTTGATTGTGAATATGTATATGTGTGCATGTGAAAAACCACATAAATAGGCTGTGCAAATTAACATTTGGACTTAATGCTATTTCCACAGTGAATTTTGGACTGCCATTTCCCTCCTTTTACTTTCTCGGGATACTTAGTTTAGATATCTCCTAGAGAGATAAAAAAAATTAAAATAAAATAAAAAAACAAAGCTCCCAAGAGTGGGAAATCAACTAATATTTAACCTACAGCTGAAGTTTCATGATCAACTAAAGGATGAAAGCTGTATATGAGAAAGTGTTATTGTTACTGGGTTTTTCTTTGCCACTTTTCTAGCAAAATTATTAAGCAAGGCTTGTTTATCATCACTCACATCTCGAGTGATTGCCTAAATTTTCTCTCCCATACGGGGGAGAAGATATTGATTGCTCTTTCATGCTTTTCTTCTTTTGCCACTACCCCTTTGCACTTTATTTCCCAAAATGATTTATCTGAAGCAGCATGGAAAAGAAATTTCTAATTTGATTTAATATGTAAAGAAACAAGAAAAAACTTCGCAATTATTGTTGTGATTTTTTGTTGATTGTGCTAGGTTTCATTGTTTTTGTAATCTCTTACTTAGAAGAACTTGAAAAAGTACCTTTTGATTCACAGTAAGTGGAAGAAAAACTAGTTGCAAGTTATCAAACCGAATACTTCAATATCAAATTTGGTTTATTTTATGTTACTTCCTATTTTTTAATTGTAACATATCTTTACTTTGGTCGTTCAAATATCTTTATTCCTTACCTATTCGTTTCAGATTTTTTTTGAAATAAATCAAATGAGTTTTTGTAATGATATTTGGTATGTTTATTACACTAACTAAAACTTATTTATTCTTATTCCTTTCTAATGCAACAAGATGAACTTTGCCTAGGCTAAGAATAGATCAATTATTAAATCTTGGATGAAAATTTCTTTTACCCATTTCTCTCGACGGTCTATTATTAACAACTTCGTCTCAACTGTTTTTACTGTATAAAAAAAAAGTGAACCTTATGCATTCATAACTTGTTTCAAACAAGAGAAAGAAATAATATTCAGATGTAGGTTTTCGAGGTTTGGGGAAGGGGAGAAGAGGAAAGGGGTGAGACATCATGTTTTTTATTTTTTTTTTCTTGTTGCAATTTGTGACAATTTTAAACTACTAAAATCATACTACTGTATCGTTAAAATCAAAATCAAAATTTTAAGATAAAAGATTGTCACAAATTGCAAATTACAAATTCATAGTTTTGTGTTTGATGTGCACTTATGCATGAGAGGGACTAAAAAGAGTCATCTTCAAAATCGAGTATGGGTGTATTGGATTATGATTTTAAGATATTATTTTGTGATAGAAATTCAATAGATTTAAAAGACTTTGTATCAATATAATAATTTTTTAAAAAAATGAAAGACTTTTGTGATTATAATTTTGTAGTTTGAATTTTAATAAATTTATAACGTATGAATTCATA
Source organism: Glycine latifolia (assembly GCA_013407115.1). NCBI lineage: Eukaryota > Viridiplantae > Streptophyta > Magnoliopsida > Fabales > Fabaceae > Glycine > Glycine latifolia. The sequence goes on from CM023955.1 coordinate 35,852,509, forward strand.
AGATTTAAAAAAACTTTATGGATTTACAAAATTTTAAAAGACTCTGATTTTTTTAGAAACATTCAAAATTATATAAGACTTGATGAAAAAATAACAAATAAAAGATAATAAGATTTTAATAAAAAAAATAACACCAACACAAATTTTTTAAATCATTTAACAACTAATTAATTATAACTCAACATCCTCCTCTTATATTATAATGTTTTTCCAAATCATAATTTGGAGAACAATTTCTTTACAACAATTATAGTTACATGTAGCTAGCAATTCGTGATCTTTAACCAAATCGTTGAGTTCCTTAATAGAATCTTCATCTTTTTTCTTGATCGAAAAAAAAAAATTACGTTATACCATTACTGATCACAAAACAAAAACATTTAGCCCCTTTGATACAATTAATCATAAAACCACCTAGTTGTTGTAGCCCCTGCTACAATTTTTCACCTTCAAATTTCTTTGATCCTTCAATTACTAGCTAAAATCACCAAATGATGAGAATACTGCATCAAATTATCTCTGAATCATCAATTTATATGAGAGACACTAAAAGGACTTTATATAAATAAGATATATTTTGAATATTTGTCGAAAGTTATGAATATCTAGACTGCTTTTAACAAAGAGAAAAGGAATGTGTGACAGAAGAAAAGAAAAGTTTAGCAAATGGCAAAAAAACACTTTGAAAATTCCAAGAGTTTGGATGAAATTATTTGATGGAATATTAAAGTCTTGTGAAATCTATCGAAATTCATCTTAAAAAAGAATTCATCTAATACTTTTGAATACCATAAGACTTTTTATAAGTTATAAAAAATCTTAATTAAATACCAACGAATTTTAATGCATTTCTTAAGCAAATTTTGATAATCTTAATTGAATACTGCAAGATTTTTTTATAAAAAAACGTTTTTAAAAATCTTAATTTACTACACCTCGTTAGAATAAGCAAATTTAAATTTGAGAAGAACAAAAACTTACTTAAGCCCAATAAATAATACAAATTTTATTTCTTTCTTTTTTGTCAACCCATCTAAGTATAGAAATATTCTACTTTTTCTCCAGTCATCTCTTCTCTAACTTTATCTTTCCTAATTCACCACATCCAACACTTTATAAAAAACTCCAGTCAAAGGTAGATCAACTTCATTATTTATCACAGCGAAAATTTTTAGTGTGATTTATAAGTACGAAACTTTATAGTTGAAAATCTCAGTAAAAAAAAACTTTATAATGAAAATAGGTTTGCTCATTGGTTGTGACTTGTTGTTAGTCCACATCAAGTTAGATCAAGTCAATACTAACTAGATGAAGTTAAATCAGAGGTTTTGCTTTATTTTTTTAATATAAGTGTTGTATTTTTTTTTGTTAGATATTTCAAAAGATTAATATATCATTTAATCATTTTAATTACATATGTTAATGTGAATTAATGTCATGTTTTAATTGTAATTATTATCTATATTAATCAGTTGTTATTTTCAATTAATTACTATTGATATTTATATTGAAGAAAGTTTAGAGAATGTTGATGAGACCCTTTTTTTCCTTTTGTGTGTGAGTTCTTAGTTTTCCTCACAAAAAGAATTTGCTAGTTTGGTTGCCCCAAATTAATCTTGGAAAGACCTTTCTATAGACTAGCGCATATTACGCGAATAAGTCCTTAAGAACAGTGTAATTTTACACTTCTCATGTTTACTTTGTTTGTGATTATTCATGATTGTAAATCATAGTTCCTGAATAATTAGTTCATCATGGTTTGTCATTGGTCGTGATAATGGATCCTAAGGACAAAAATCTCAAGGATTTAAAAGTTGTTCATGGTGTCGTACTTGGGTTTTCTCACAAAAAGATTTTGTTAGTTTTGTTAGCCCAAATTAAGCTTGGGAAGAACCTGGCATATCCTAGGGGACTTGCCCCTATTATGAATTGAAAACAATGTAATTTTACACATCTTAGGTTTACTTTGTTTGTGATTATACATGATCATAAATCGTAGTTCCTGAATAATTGGCTCATGGTTCGTCATTGATCGTGATAATGGATCCTAAGGACAACAATCTCAAGGAATTAAAAGTTGTTTATGGTGTCATATAGTGAGACCTTCCGTTTTTTTGTATCATGGGTGGACTCAACAACAACTAGTTCCTATACCACACGGTGAGGAAAAGAGATGCAATGGTCGATTGAATCCCAATGCTGGAAATTAAATGAGACAATTTTTTAAATTTGTTGACTTTAGTATGTCTCATATTGAGGTAAGCATATTTTATGACCTTTTCTTTTTATTACTTTATGCGAGGGCAAGTTGTATCTACCAAAAACAAATATGTGGTGGAGAGATGAGAAAAATAACAAATTGCAAGTCATATATTTGCAAAATGATGTTAGAAAAAATTTCTTGAGAACCTCTCCTAAAATCATTATGGATTTTTTTTCTATATGAATCACATGGGAGAAATATTGAGTACTCATAATTATTGAGAGTTTTTTTATGTATTGAGTTAAAAAGTCTTCAAGAAGAAGTAAAATTAGCATTATAGTAAGAATATCGGTTCTCGTCAATGAGATGAGACTCACTCTTGAACCAATATGTGTTTAATATATTTTTATCTTATATATATATATATATATATATATATATATATATATATATATATATACATCATGTCATGAGATGTGTACATTTGTTCTATGATTTGGAAATATTGGTTTCATGTTTTCCACAATTGTTTGTCACCAAGTATGTGTGTGTGTGTTTAGGTGATCAAAATAATTTCTAATTTGCTCGAAGCAATACATTATTTTATAAGATTTTGTAATTCAATCGTTGCATTTAAATAATTGTTACGTTAAGACCTAATGAAGTGAGATATAGATTGACGGATGATATGTCTTAGGACGAAGTGGAGAAAAGCTATACGTTTGGTGGATGATTAAAATAATTAGTATTTCTATGTTCCAGTCATTCCCTTTTTTTAGTTCTTTTCATCTTCAGTTCTCCCATCCTCCTTTCACCCCTATTTTATTTTAACTTAATTTTCATTTTTTTTGTCTTATTTCCACTTTTTCTTCCCCTCTTCCTTTCTCTTTCTTTGTCTTATTTTCAATTTATTATTGGTTCACCTACCACAGACTCCAATTAACTTGGGTTAAAGGTGTTGTTGATGTTGATGTGTGTGTATTTTATTTATTTAAATATATGTTTTAATTATTTGGGATCTATCAATGTGGAGATTTAGAAGTGACATTTGATTGACTTTATAAGGCGGCGATAAAATTATTGGATTGTGAAAATATATACATGGGCTATTTGAGATATGAGTTCTCTAAATTTTGTTCTTGAAATTAACTATCTATGTGATATGAGACACTGGGTTATGTGAACTACTAGCAATATTATGAGTAATTAATTTTACTTGGTTGTAGTATCAAATGTGAGTTTTCTGTATTACAAATTCTGCATAATATGAGACATTTGAGAGATATCATATTTATTATGGTATTGAATATTGTGGATTTTTCATTGTATTAGAAAATACAATGATGTTAAATGGATCTTTAATCCGTGTGAGACAAAATCCACTAGACGTGTCATTATACTTGGTTGTGGTACATAGATGTATCATAATGCATTTTCTACTATATTAGAAGGACACAATGTTACTAAAAAAAATCTTTGATTCAATGAGAATCTCATGAGAGAATTTTTTTTAATTATAGAAATGTTGTCATTTGGAATTCAATCAAGTAGACCTATATAGATTAATCTACCATAGAGACTAAGTTTTGACTTAGTAGAATATGAGATTGATTAGCTAAAAAAATGTCTTAGCAAACGAGTTCCTTTGTGGGAAAGTGCATATCATGTATGTTGTGATTGTCAAAAGGCAACAACAAGATTACATCTTGAAATTAAAAATAAAAATATATTTTGGTAAAGTAATTGGTTAAAAGATGGAAGTCTTTTGATTATGTGAAATGAAAAATGGATTTGTCCGATCCTTAATTGAAAATCCTAGGAAAGAAATTATTGTTTGAAACATCGAGGGGAATGAAAGTTAAGCCACTTGAAAATAAGCAAATGATGGTAACACAACCTTTGTGGTTAGAGATTTCATGAAGAATGTTCAATGGGAAAAACAAGTCAATTATTAGTTTTGTTAGCACTAAAATTGATTTTAATACATTTTCAATTTTTAGTCTCTTTCTATGGTGTGACAAAGTGCAACATGTTGCATTAATGAGGGTTAAACTTTATAGTTAAGTTTTATGTGGTTGTGAGAAAGCTTGACAACATTAATGTTTTTAATGATTTTTCATATCCTTATGGGTGGTGTATGATTTGTAGCCTACAATTGATATGGGGCGGCTTGATGAGATCCTAACAAGATCTCTAAAGCACTCATGAATACCGAGCGGACGCATAATCTAATAGTGTGCAAAACAACGATAACGACAAGAATTTTGGAGGTGTACTATGACCGGTAAACCACTAGCACATGTCAAGTGTTTTAGGTTCAATTAATAACTTGTTACACCTACTACATTGTGTGTCATGTCTTATCAATTTAGGTCTGATTCAATAGCTTGCTACACCATGTCTAATGCATTATATCCAAGAAAAAAAAGAACTCGTGAATTTTGTATCTTTTCCTAAAATATTTTCTTTAACTTTTTGAAATATGTGGGGGATTGTTGTATTTTTTTTGTTAGATATTTCAAAAGGTTAATATATCATTTAATAATTTTAATTACATATTTTAATGTGAATTAATGTCATTTTTTAATTGTAATTATTATCTATTTTAATTATATTAATTAACCATTATTTCCAATTAATTACTATGGATATTTATATTGAAGAAAGTTTAGAGAATGATGATGAGACCCTTTCTTCCTTTTGAGTGTGAGTTCTTGGGTTTTCTCATAAAAAAGAGTTTGATAGTTTTTGTTGCCCCAAATTAATATTGGAAAAAACATGTTATATCCTGGGGGACTTACGCATATTATCCAAATAAGTCATTGAAGACAATGTAATTTTACATGTCTCAAGTTTATTTTGTGTGTGATTATACATGATTGTAAATCGTAGTTCCTAAATAATCGGTTCATGATTTATCATTGATTGTGATAATGGATCCTAAGGACAATAATAAGAATCAATTTAAAATGTCTTTTTTTATCAAATTTTTCATACCAATATTCTTTATTATAAGTCATTTATCTAACTTTACCTAAAGTGTAAAGCATTTTAGAAACCTTTGGCTCCTTTCATGCATAGTTAATAAAAAGTAAAGAAATAAATATTTAACATGAAAGAGATGAAAGAATTTAAACCAATAAAAAATGTTTGGAAAAAAAAGAAAGAAACTATGTCTTATTAATGTTAAGGTAGTTTTGAAAAAACATATAAATTTAAGATAAATTAAATGTTAGTAACTAAGTTAACTATTTTATTTTTTAGTTCTTATAAATCAGTTAATTTATTTTTGTTGAATGATAAATCAGTTAATTAATTCTTATAAAAAAAGACGATAAAGAATAGTAAATAATTAAAAGAGAGATGGATAAAATTGAGAACAAGATTTAGCAACACGAGTGGTGGTAGTCACGATCTTCTTGTTGCAATTATTAATTAAAGTCAATGTTTCAAATTGCAGACTAGCCATACATATTCACACATATAAAAATATAATAACGGTTTGTATTAGATTAATTTTTATAAGTATAACACATTAAGAAAAAATCTTATTAATGTAAAAACAAATTATATGCATCGGCATATCAAATATTAGTCTAATGCATGCATTAACACCCAAATACAAAGCACAACAAATAGTTAAGTCAATGTCCAAAAGAAGTCATGACAACTACAAATATCTTATATAATAAGAAACCAACATACAATACCTAAACATATTTTTCAAAATCTTACATTAAACATAAAAATGTGATATTTTCTATTCTAATTTCTTGAAAATAAATTTTGATATCTTAAAATAAACCCAACCAAAGTGTAATGTTTTCATGTAAAGATATCGTTTTCCAAATAGTGCAACTTCTTATTGGTCTCGTTGCCACAAGTCTATTTTTGGTTGGCCAAGACAAGCAATGAGACACAAAAGTTGGGGTGAAAATGTCTCCATGCCTAGCATACGGCATATTTTTCATAATAAATTATGTGAAAACTTATAGTTTGACTTACTTGCCACATTAGCTGCAATAAACTACTTTTATCATAACATTCCCTTCCTTGCTAGTTGTTACTTGAGAATGGATCAGGAAATGTTCATGTAGTTATTCTTCTCTTATTTAGAAATTCTTTACTACAATTTAAATCTGTTTTAAAAATTCCAACTCATACCGCTTGAATTTACCTCAGATGGTCAACTTGTAATTTTTATGTACATTGTTATTAGAAAATTTCTCACCTAGTTATTTTAGTACATTAAAACCTACATATAAAATTTTGGGGAAAAAACTTAATTATTTATTTGATTCGAGTTAGGATGAACCACCTATTTAGTGATTTATGATGAACCACCTTGAATGATCTATTACAATAGATTATTTTGATCTACTAGATAAAATTTCATACTTATTATGAGTAAATAGTCATTTTGATCTTTATAAGCAAGGTAATCACACTTGAGCTCTTTAAATAACAAAAATTATTAAATAGTTCCTAATGAAAGTTTAAAAAGTGCATCAATTTAGTTACCGAGGTTAAGTATGTTATCATTAACGTCCTTGCTTAATTGGCATGTTTTGTACATACGTGGATTACATGTGACAACTAATAATTGTCACGTGTCATCCATGTGCCGATAAAAAAAAAATCTCATCGACTTGGCAATCCAGTCAACTAGACTAAATGAAAGTTTACTTACTGTCCTTTTAGTTGTTGAACTTAATTACTCACTGTCATTTTGGTTCATGAACTTAGCAACATATTGTCATTTTGGTCCTTACAAGTACTTTAAAGTTTTTTATTTATTAAATCTCATATTGCATGTAAATTATTAGGATAAACATCACCATATATCACTTCCATTTCTTATTCCTCATATTTTTCACCTCAAGTAATCACTACACTCAAAATTCTTTCATGTTTATATATATTGTATTGTATTGGTCATTTATCGACTGGCCTAAGAGTTCAAGTCTCTTTGTGCTTACACACTCAAGGTTCGAGGACTGTGTATCATATCGATTTTCCATTGATTGACCCAGGACTTCAAGCCTCTCTATGTTCACACACTCGAGACTAGAAGATTGTGTCATATTGGTCATCCTCCAAACGGCCCAGGGATTCTCCCCTATGCCTATTACTGATCAGTATCCCTGATAGAAACGTTATCCCATCTGGGTAACCCCCATCTAAGTTGTAATGATCATATAAGGAATGTTGTTACAAGACACCATAATAATAGTTAAATGGGGAATTAAAGGTAGAATGATCGTTAATAGGCTAAGGGGGAGACTCGCAAATAAGAACTCTTGGGACAAAGTTGAAAAAACATATTACACTTGTCTTAGTTGAATGCTTCTAGACTAGGTCTCCTAAACCCTAAGTGAGACATAGTTATAGGAATATTTTGAATGGAATCCCTATAGTACAAAGTTAACACGTGGTAGGGGAATGAAGCAACATCATAAAGGATCACAAGCCCTTTAAATGAAACCACTCAAAACCTACATGTCGCAACCATACGAAACACCAATAACTAGTTTTCATCCCACTAACACTCCCTCTTACAATGTTCTATGATATTTATTGTTCATCGATCGACCCAAGACTTCAAGTCTCTTCATGCTCACATACTTGAGTTTAGAGGACTATGTAATTTATTGGTCATCCATCGCTCACCTCAGGACTTGAACAATGATGTGAAATAGAAAAAAATTAATAAAAATTATGACAAAATGTATTACACTTACTCTATCAAAAAAGTATGTAAGCAAATTGATCTGACACTATTATTTTATGTACCTTTATATATTTTTTAAATAAAATAAGAGAGAAATATTAGAGTTTAAAATAAAATAATAGTGAGTTATAGTTAGAAATAAAATAGGATATAAGTATATTTACATAAAATTTCATATACATTTATATATAACTATAGATATTTTTAAGTTACATACATACAAAAAGGGGAAAATATTTATAAAAAAATATTATATCAAAGTCAATATTTAAAATTTTGTAGAAATTTTTTAAGTAATATCTAATTAAATTTTAGTCATTACAAACTATTTTGTTTTATATTTTATTCTTTAAATGGTTTAGATAATTATTTTTTTCACTCTTTAAAATACTATCTAAACTATTTTAAGAAAAAAATAAAACAAACATAATTGATAAGGAAAAATAATTTCTTCTAAAAAAAAAAATAGAAAAACATTAAATTAAAAGAATTAAAAAAATATTTAAATCTATTTAAAATTTAATATTCAACCAAATGGATAACATGGCGCCCAAGCTTCAAAAGGACAAACAAAGGCGAAAAGGTTCACTCCCCTCCCTCGCGCCGACGGCAATTCCCTCCACGCGACAACCACGTGCTCCTCCGAAATCCCCACAAAGCCCTTCACCTTTTCCCTTAATTCCCAAATCACCCCTCACGCGCATGCGCTGCTGTCGACGACACCACGAAACGTCACAGTCGTCCACACAAACGCTGAGCCAACAACTAACTTCTCGCCACGTGGCCCTGAAAACGCCCCTTCGAATGTCAGAACTTTCATCTCCCGCCACGTAAGCGCTCTCTCTCTCTCTCTAGAACACAACACACACTCTTCAATTTCAAACGCACACTCTTCAACTTCACTGTCCCTCCCTTTTTAATTGAAACCAAACCAAACCTCGCTTTCTCAGTTTCTCTCTCTTAGGGTTTTCTCCTCCGCCATTGACCCACCGTCCATCTCAAAGGAAGTTGCGCCCAATTTCCATGGGTAAAAATTACTCTCCCACGATTCACTTCGTTTGTGTTGTTTGATTTTCGTGAAACACTGAGATAATGAAAGTTGATTCTTTTTATTTTTTATTCTCGTGTTTGTGTTTGTTATTATGTGTCAATTTTGTGTTTTTAGTGTTTCAAAAGCTTGTTTTGATCGTCTAGGTCTTTGTGGATCTTTATGGAGCAGAGTTAAACATTGTTGTAATTTTGATCATTTGTCTTGAAAAAAAAATATAGTATTAATTGTAAAAATTTCAGGGTGTTAGTTTTGTTGGGAATGAATGATTATGATTACATTCTGTGCATGCATGAGAGGGGTTATTTTTTTGCTTAGAATTTTATGGAGGATAGGAAGTATTTGTGTTGTGTTGTGTTGGGAGAGAGGAAGTGAGGAAACTTCTTTGATATCAACCTTGTACTGCTAATTACAATTTGTTTTAAGGAAAGGGGAATAAATTCAAGATGCTTTGTTTTCTATGTTTATATGTGTTAATCCAGGGGAGAGTAGAGAAGTTTGCTATCTTTTTGAAATTTTGATGTTCTGCAAAAGAGCAGGCTTTTACATCCTGCTTTTGGTTTTGCTTTAAGTTTGGTGAATTGAGGTGAAAAGTAAAATGTCATAAAGGGCATTTTCCAACTCTGCATGCATAATGATTTGTGGTCTGGTCTCTTGCACTTACTGGACTTTTCTTTTTTCTTGCTTCTCAAGATTAATAATGTGCAACCCTGTGAACTGAAAACACAATAATGACCTGTTTTCTCTTCAATCTTCTATGCTTTCAACTTCTGCTCGTGGGTTTGTTGGACTTTGAATTCAGTTACATGCAATTGGAACTCTATATTTTTGCTGTGTCGTGGGTGCATCAATGTTAGCTTTGTTGGAGACAATATGGACTTGTTTTTGCTCTGTATTTTATTATTAATATGCCTTCTAAAGTTGGATTCTTGGATCTCTTCATGATTAATTTGGAGCACACATATTTCTATGAGTTGCCTTTTGTTGTGTGTTATGAATGCCATGTTTTTTATCCTTTTGTATAGCTAGCTAAATGCTAAAGGTATAGATTTTGGCCTAAGATCCTAGTTATCTGTTAAGGAATGGAAAGATGTGAGCATGTAATTTATTTGTATTATTGCTGTTGTTTCATAAATTATGTGGTTAACTAGTGCCTATGTTCTTCATGTATTTATGATTGACTCATTTACAAACATTATGGAGGTAAACTTGCTCATTATGACGTGCCTTCTTAAATTTATTTTTGACATCTACATGGTAATCTCCTTTTATTTTGTTTATTTTTTAATCCATTTCAAGATGACTTCATATGAGTAGTTCAATAAAGTATGCTGATCTCCATAGTTTTTAGACCTTTCCTACCACAAATTAGTGGTAGAAAGATTTGGATTTTATTAACCATTGGTAATCAGTGATTTGGACAAAGCAGTTCCAACTTTGTACTACACTGCTGTTTTCACTTAATACTGATATGCCTCTGTATATGAATATGCAAAACAAATGTCATGGTTGTGGGTAGGTTGTTAAAAGTGGGTATTAGTAGGTTAAAAGTAGGAAAATATCAAATCTCTAATCTGCTACATGACTATTATTGGTTTCTTATGTAATCCATTGTTTTAATAATTTTTTTGGCCTCTGTAAAAGTCCAGTATCCTTGAAGTTTGAATACCATATGATATGAGTTTTTCTGTCTTTTTTTATTATTATTATAGAACTGTAAAGAGAGGATAGTTAGAAGATTAAATCTTAAAGCAGTAAATCATCATGGATAAATCAGAGCAGACTCAGCAGCAACAACAGCATGTGATGGGTGTTGCCACAGGTGCTAGCCAAATGGCCTATTCTTCTCACTACCCAACTGCTCCAATGGTGGCTTCTGGCACGCCTGCTGTAGCTGTTCCTTCCCCAACTCAGGCTCCAGCTGCCTTCTCTAGTTCTGCTCACCAGCTTGCATACCAGCAAGCGCAGCATTTCCACCACCAACAGCAGCAACACCAACAGCAGCAGCTTCAAATGTTCTGGTCAAATCAAATGCAAGAAATTGAGCAAACAATTGACTTTAAAAACCACAGTCTTCCTCTTGCTCGGATAAAAAAGATAATGAAAGCTGATGAAGATGTCCGGATGATTTCAGCAGAAGCTCCAGTCATATTTGCAAAAGCATGTGAAATGTTCATATTAGAGTTGACGTTGAGATCTTGGATCCATACAGAAGAGAACAAGAGGAGAACTCTACAAAAGAATGATATAGCAGCTGCTATTTCGAGAAACGATGTTTTTGATTTCTTGGTTGATATTATCCCAAGAGATGAGTTGAAAGAGGAAGGACTTGGAATAACCAAGGCTACTATTCCATTGGCGGGTTCTCCAGCTGATATGCCATATTACTATGTCCCTCCACAGCATCCTGTTGTAGGACCTCCTGGGATGATCATGGGCAAGCCCGTCGGTGCTGAGCAAGCACTGCTGTATTCTACACAGCAGCCTCGACCTCCCATGGCATTCATGCCTTGGCCCCATACGCAACCCCAGCAACAGCAGTCACCCCAACATCAACAAACAGACTCATGATGACCATGCAATTCAATTAGGTCGGAAAGTAGCATGCACCTTTTGATTATTACAAATTTACTTAATGCCTTTCAGTCAGCTGTAGTTTAGTGTTTTGCATTGAATAATGCCAAAGATTGTTTTAAATGAGGTTTCTTGCACTCATGTATGATTGTATGAGCTCTTATGCTGAGTTACTTTTGGATGTGTTTACTTGAGGTACTGTTGTGGTAGTTAAATTAGTTTGCAGCTGTCCATAACTAAACAGCATAGCTACTTAATTAGGAGGTCTGAAATGATGAAATAGTTTGTATTGTTATTGCAGAAGGTAGGTTTTATTCAGTATTTCATTCTATTGCAGTGGCTTTGAATTTAATGCTCATCCGCTTAGTACTAGTTGATGTTTTTTCTTGTCACTCGTCGTGTGTTGAGTGTGAAGAAGAATTAGTGTGCCATATTGATTCTTCCCCTGTTCTTGCACCACACCCCCGGAAAAACGAATCGTTCCGATCATTTTCAATTTTTTTCTAGGTAACATGAATAGTGGTTGATGTTAAATGCTGTCACTGCAAAAAAAAAAAAAAGAATTCACAGCAGGAAAAAAAAATAACGAGCTGTTCTTGTTTATTGATTCAAAACCACATAAATATATCCAGACTAGTTTTGTGGTTAATAATTGATTTTATTCGGAAGACTTGTTGCTTGAACTGATGGCAGAAAGCCCTTGTCTGAATGTACATAAAGGAGAAGCTTGGGAATGGGGACTTCTATCGGCTTCGTAGTTTGTGGAATCTATAGGGCTTGAAAACATTCAGTTTGAGCTAGATAGTAGTGGCAGAGAAAGTTATGATCTCCAGTGTTGACAATTTTGAGCTGGGTTCTTTCGTCCATGATTGCAGGTGATTGGTGGCCCGAAACTCAACCTTTAAGATAGGTTTTATTATGGACGGATTTTAGAGTGAGAGTAAAGATTTTTCGTACCCTAAGAAAGTGAATTTAAAATAAATCACATTCTATAAAATCATTAATTTTAATTATTAAATACATTTAAGAATAAGTACTTAAATAATATCAAATATTATTATTATTATAGTATTTATATATATAATATTTAAGATTAAAATAAAATAAAATATTAAATATTAAATACATTTTTCATTTTTGTTTGAAAACTAATTATTGGTAAGAAAATAATTAATAGTGTATTATTATTATTATTATCATAAAAATTTAATAATAAAATAAAATTTAATAAATCATTAAATGAAATTTTGCACTGCATTCTAAAAATGAATCATTATTTTAAAAATTAATCAAAAGAAAGTAAAAGTAAAAAAATATTTATAAAACATAAATTTTAATGTTATTAATATCTATGTGCAGTGATTTTAAATAACCTTATCCTTAAAATAATGGTTAAAAAGAAAATTTTGAAAATAATTATGATTTTATGGTTATATTTTATATATAAAAAATAATTATTTTCTCTTATTGAATTTAAAAAATATATAATTTATATAAAACAATCTTTTTAAACATTAATATTGATTAAAATAAACTGTTATTATGAATTTTGATTAATGAATATAATAGTTTCAAGTGCACTTCATATCAATCATTATTATGAAGTTAAAATTTTGATCAAACGATTCATAAAAAGTTCAAGTTTCCTTTAATAGATAGATAGCTAGATAGATATAGATAGATAATATCAATAATAATATTATATATAATTCTAAAGTATAACAAAATTGTATATATTACTCTAGCCAGCTATATCACTATCCTTATTTATTTTAAATATTTTTTATCTAATGGTAAAGCCTGTTCTAGTTATATTATATTTTGAGAATAAAAATACTACTTTTAAATAAGTACTTTATTTCTTGCAATGCACAAAATAATTATATTTAAATGTATATATTATATTCTAATTTAAATTATTAATAAATATTTTGTACATACAAATTATATTTTAGATTTACAATAAACAGTTAAGGTTTATTTTAACTATTGATATTTTAAAAACAAAATTTATTAAAATTGAGTTTAAAAATAAAGATTAAAAAAAACTTAAAAGAGATTAACGATTGAAAAATCAAATATCAAATTTCAAATATAGAAATAAAGAGAAAAGGAAAGTGATTTGAAATGACAAACAAAAACTATTTTTTGGGCTAGCTGTTCCATTAAATTAAAATTAAAATTAAGAGGTATATTAAAATATCTTAGCTCAGCACCAATCTAGATTAATCTCCAAGAAATGCCAAGAACTTTTGTTATACCTTCATTCCAAATATCAACTCTCTTTTCTAAGTTCATCATATTGAATCAAACGATTGGTAAATATAATTAATACATCTCTTTTAGAAAGTATTTCCCCGTAATGAAACACTTATAGAGATTAGAAACAAATATTCTCGTTTAAAAAAATCTCATTGAATAATAACTCCCAAAAATGTGCTCGTTTGATTCGGATGAATTTTGATAAAAAAAAAAGGCTTAATGTATTTTTTTTATCCATTATATTTCATAATTGTTTAATTTGATACATTAAGTTTATATTAAGTTTTAAAAATTTCATTATACAAAGTGACTTTTCTAATAGAATATTAAAAAAAGGATCAAAATAATACATTTCAAAATATAAAGGATCCTAATGAAAACGTAAATACCATAGTGAAATAAATATGAAATATAATGGACAAAAAGTTATTAAATAATTTAAAATTTAAAAGTTAATTGAATAACAACATTTGTAATGAAAAATTGAAAAAAAATGATACATTTTGAAAATATAAAAGACAAAAAAACTTAAAGTACCAAAATGAAATAATTATGAAACATAATGGATTAAAAGTGATATTAAACCTAAGTTAGATTGTGATGTAAGTTTTATTTTAAAAAATATAATTTTTGTAAAAAAATTATTGAAATTCAATTAGATAGTAAATATAAAAAGGACAGTTTTTCTTTAAGTGTATTGAATTTTTTATTGAATTATAAAAGGAGAGATTAAAAGAGTTAAGGGATTAAAAAAAAATCAAATATGAAGCAAAGACAAAAGAAAAGTGATTTTAGATGATAAAGAAAGATACTTTTCGGACTAGTAGTTACATTAAAATTAAAATTAAGATATATTTACTATTTAAAGAAACAATTCATGAATTATTCATTAAACACTCATGAGATTACAATAAAAAAATTGACTCAATGAAAATAGTTCATAAAATTACTCTCATTTAAAAATAAAAAATAAAATCCAAGTAGCTCTAAATAATTTTTTTTTTGAATAACAAATATCATTCTTCTAAAAAATGCCCTTTTTCAAGATAAAGATTGAGATGTATAACATAGGACTAAATAGGTCACACAACTTCCTAATTCATAACAAATTATAAAGAAACAAAACCTAAGTGGCCATGAAGTATTATTCAATCATCGCACTCAACTCCCTCAAAGGCCCAAGCGTGTTCTTCACGGATCTTGGCCTCTTCCTCGGGTGTTAAATCGTTGACGATGTTGAAGAACTTCCTCACAAACTCGACGCTCTTATTCTTGATGGAGTCTGCAGTGATCTTAGTCAGGATATTCAGGAGGGTCTTCATGTCCAGGTAGTTGGCAGCTAGGATCAGTTCAAAAACCTCATGTGTGTCCAACGCCTTCACGAACTCTTCGTCAAACCCTCGAACTTTCAATTCGAGGATTCGACGGAGATTGCTGCTGGTGACGTTGGGGAGCGGAATGGGGATGGAGATTTCGTTGTTGTTGTCTTCTATGAAGGTCTGTATCGTCATCATCTCCTTCACGATCGAGGGTTCCACCTCGAAGATGATTTCATCTGAAGTTTTCAGCTTAATGTTTTCTGTTTCTTCTACCTTATTGGATTCTTCCCCCTCCACAGCTTTCAATCCTTTTGTCTTCAATTCTTCTTCCTCTGCATGCTTCAGCATAGCCGATTTAGATGATTCTCCTTTTTCTCCCATTGTTGTTGTTGAGAGAGATCAAGTCGGAATGAGAAAGTGACGAAGGAATTTGAGAGGTAATTTGACTTTGGTTTGAGTTAGGGTTCGCGGGTGATGAGGTGGTAGTTTTATAGGGAGAGGAATGGGGAGGCAACGGATTTTTTTTCTTTTTTTATTATTTGATTTGATATTTGATAAAAGTAATCTTTTGAGATTTTGTATTGATTTGTTTTTCAGTTTTTGTGATTATCTTTTTCCATCTTACGTGAGATAAAATAGGATTGGATGTATTGGAGGTTATCGCTAAAAGATTAATAGAGATGAGTCTGAATCAATAAGAAATTTTTTCAATATGCTCTTTAAAATAATTACTAAAGTAAACAAATTTTTATATATATGATTATATGATAAAATAAGCCATATGTAATTAGATGTTAATTAGTCAACAATGTAAATATATATTATATTATCTATTCATTCGTTATTGTTGAATTTATCAGAAAACGGACCTTGAAACGGAACAAACCAGAGACGGGCCTTTCCATCTCTAAATGGGATCTCTTTGTTTTCCTTTTTGAGTACTAAACTTTGTCTCCATTTGACCATTTCTGTCTCTGTCAGAGACGGAAAATGCAATCTATATTAGACTTTTGTAGTAGTGAGGCTTTGTCTTTATTTATTTGTCCTTTAAAAACTTCATTTATTAATTTACAATTTTTGTTAAATATTTTACATTTTTATATGAAAAAAATAAATAATTGTGAATAAAATAATTACCGAGTTTTTCATAAAATATACAAGAACTTATAACTTTAAATAAAATATAAAAAAATATTGTAAAAAAATAGTAAATTATTTATTGTAAATAAAATAGTATAATATAAGATCTACTATTGTTAATAGTAAACTAGATAGAGTACTTTGTGCTATGTACAAGACAATATTGTTTTGCTATGGGGAATTTTTTTGGCAAAATAAAATTCTTAAAATGAAAAAGAAATAATTATATAATTATATAAATATATAAGTTAGTGAGAGAATTTATATTCTAAAAAGTTGTACTTGATATAAATAGTTTTTAATATATATATAAAAAATAATAAATTATTAGTGTCAATTTTTAATCATTATATACAAATCATTTAGTGACAAATTTAAACTGCCACAAAATACAAATACATCAACATGACACATCTTTTTTCTGAATTTAAATGTAAAAAATATACAATAAATTTACTCTCATTTGTATATTTATCAAAATATGTTTTAGTTTTACTCTACTTAAAAAACAAGAGTTTTTTAAAACTTGTCTTCACATTTTTTAACTTCTTATTTATTTCTTTTACGACTCTCCAATTAGTACCCTATTATTTTACAAAAAAAAAGTATACACTGTGGTATCGACTCTTATGAAAAATAAAAAATAAAATAAAATTAGGGAGTCAAAGTCGACCATTGTTGTAGACCTATAGTGAAGTTTTTTTAATATAGGTAATATGCACTCATTTATTCCTAGAGCCATCCACAAAATTTCTTTAATACATTAAAAGATCATATGCAATATTTTTTTTAACCTTTGATATTCTTCCATTATTCTTCATAGCGTTTTATAGTTAAATATAATTTTCCCATTGCTTCATAACATGGCACGAGTTTAATCACTATTTGTGCAAATATAACTATAAATATATAGAGATTGCTAACTACATCAAAATAATTTGGGCAAAAAACCCAGTCATTTCTTTTGATTTAGTTAATTTGTTGTAGGGACATTCTAGTCAGTTACTGTATGACATTTTAAAAAAAAAAAATCATTTATCTTCCTTCTCCCACTCATTCTCTCTCCTCTCCCGGTGGCCGGTGCCATCTCTCACGTCCGTCTAACCTAAAATTTGTATACTTGCATAGTATGCATTCATCTTCGACTATGTTTACAGAATACAAATTATCATTTCTACATTTTACAAATCCCATATATTTGTCTATCAAGCATTCCCTGTGTGGACAAATGAACATCCAACGAGAATATCACACTTTAAAAAAAATGTTTTTTTGCTTACAATTACTATCATCAGATTCACTTCAAATTTGATTTCCAGATAAAACAGCTGTTAACCATAGAAAAAGCAACAAAATGAAACAAAGTTGGGGGCTTTAACAATATATGTATTTAGGGCTTTAACAATAGATATATAGTAACTCCCCTTCATTCATTTAAAATCTTTTTATATCTTAATGACTATCTTTCTTTGCCCTACGATACTTCAATTATTTGATTATATTACTTCACTATTGCCCATATTCCTATTACCTCATTCTCCCAAATTCAATAATTAGCTTACGAAAATATTTCATGCAATATCTCCTCTATATCTTGGGCTATCTTAGAATTTATTGGTACTGCTAACCGGGAATAATAATACAATAATTCACTTAACAAAAATTACAATTCAGCTATGTAATTTTCCAATGCTAAATCAGCAGTTTAACTAATTGGCTACAAAATCAAAGATTCTCTGCCTCTCCATTATCCAATGGCTAGAAATGAATGTTTTTGCACGGTTCAAATCAAGTTGTTTGGTCCAAGGCCTCAAGGTTAACCAATCCCCAATAAAAAAAAGAGGCCACAATATATCAAATACAATCAAAATCATATGAAAAAAGACATTATATAAGATTCCAAGGGAAAATAATCCCTTGAATTTCCTGATACAAAACCCCAACCACTTGTCTCCATTTGACTATTACAACGTATTCAACCATGAGACTTAATGTATTACTCTCACGTCTACTCCGACAATCAAAATCTGCCATCCTTGGAAGACGTGAATACAATAACAAACCATTTACCAAATCGCTACTATTAGTACTATGCTTTAGCTTCTCTTCACCATCCACTTTAACTTCACTGCATCTTCTCTTTCAGCTTTGATTTTAACCACTTTTTTTTCCCTTCTCTTAAAAAATATCCTTTCAGTACTCAAATTATTGATTAAGTACTAATTCCATAAATATACTAATTTAAGGTCTCTTCTTACTCCTTTTCTTTGGAGTTGCTATATCTGCTAATGGTTCTACTTCCTCTTTTCTCTGTTTTTTACCTTCCTCCGCATTTCTTTTGACTTTTTTTTTCTTTGACAAACTTTATCTATTCGCATTTTCGGTTTTTGTTCCCCCCCTCTTCTGCTTTCTCCTCAATGCCATCCTCATCCATCATCTTCATTTCCGCCACATTACTTGCAGTTAAAACCTACACAATCATCAAACAGGTCAATTGGAGATTTTTAAAAATTTGGAAACTACAAAGAAGCTTTACATAGCTCAATAATTGAAAAAAGCCACAATCATCAATGCATAGTAAAAAAAAAACCATTTATGCAAGTCAATCACTGGACAAAAAAAGAAGCTATATGCAGTGCAGTGCTTCCACCTCTTTCTTTTGTTCTTTCCTCTGCAAATTCTTTATTTCATTTTCTCTTTTTACTTTTATTTAACAATCCTTTCTCTTCTAGCATTTTCAGCTTCTGTCTTTTCCGCTTTTTAGCTTTCTCCTCAAAGCCATCATCTATCATCTTCATTTCTGCTACATTCTTAGCACTGAAAACCTACAGTACATCACAGTGAATAAGCCAATTGAAAAAAAACACAATTATTTAGACACAAAAAAGAAAAACACACTAAATTAAATATGCAATTCAATCGTAGAACAAGAAGTTATCCCAACAAAATCAAACCTTTTTCATGAGAGAAAGCGCCTCATTTTCTTTGTATTCAATCATTTCAAGTTGCTTCTCAATAAGTGCTTCAATTTCATGAATAAGATCAACATCATTCTGCAAATGCGAAATTTAAACAGAGAAATAATGAGGAAACTAATATACAAATATCATAATCCTAAAATGATCTCATTTAATATATGAAACACCATATCACAATTGATATAACCACAGACACTGCCTCTGCAAACAGCAAAACCACATCAATATACATAGACAACTTTATGTTACAACTTTCGACAGAGTTTGTACTTTGTAACACCCAACTGATGCTATATTCCTATTTGCAACCTAGGCTACTAATACAATATGTGATTCCTACCAATATTTTCAAAAAAAATAATATCAAACTTCAGGAATTGTAACCTTAAACTGAAACCTGTACAATAAGGAGTCTCAATTGAACTTTACTAATTGTGACATTAGTCCTGATAAGAATCTGTTAGCAAGAGAAACAAATATTTTCTGGATATGCTCGAGTGTTAATTCCACCCAGCAGAATGCTTTTATTTATATTCAGAGTCCATACAAAACTATGCCATACACAAAATATAGAGCTATCACACATTAAAAATGGTTATACATGAAGATATCCAAGACACTGCCTTACACACAAGATAAGCATGAAACTATATTTTTAGAGTTTGCAACACAACCAAAATGAAATTCAAAATTCCAGATTTACATTCCAGATGAACAAGAGGGGTCAAATTTACCAAAATGACACCTTTAATAACTTTTACAGATCCAAAAATTAATTAATTCAACTGATGAATTATATAACTCCATCTGTAGTCTCATGGTCCCAGGCTCGGGAAAAGTAAGAGGGTTGTGTGATTACATGTGCCAATGCTAGGTTGTTTGTTACCCAGAAGCTAGAGTACAGTGTTAAATAAGCTAGAGCCACCACATCGGCACTCAGATGTAGTGCTGAATGAGCAATAGTCCTCACAATTTATCTAACAATTTCTTTCAAGCAAAAATTCTTAGATGCAAACCTGGGTGACAAGGCTCAAAGCCAGTCCCCCTCTACCTGCTCTTGCTGTACGACCTACACGATGAATATAATCTCGTGGAAACCTGCAGATGAATAGTTGCAATTCATTTAATCAAATGCTTCAAAAGTCAATTAGGAAAGTACAGAAATTGGCCCAAGAAAAAGTAACCTTGGAACATCATAATTGATAACAAGGTCAACTGTAGGAATATCCAAACCACGGCTGGCAACATCAGTTGCAAGAAGTACAGAAACCTTTCCCGATTTAAATTGATGAAGTGCTTCAAGCCTCTGAGCTTGTGATTTGAACGAATATAGAGCTGCTGCTTCTTGATCAAGCACTTCCAGCATTAAACTTAAACGATGACAATCTCTGCAATTTGGGAACTGTTAGGAACATCTACAAAATATTTAGAAGAGAATGACAATATTAGGGTAGGGTAATTTATGTTATTTTACAGATAATTGTGCTACTAAGCTTTTAGAGATTTTATCATTTTAGGATCCTTGGTCATAGGGATTTTCTTTTGCCTTTACAGTTAACTAATCGACCCTTTGATTAGGGTTAGAAGTTCAGTGCATAACCTAATTCTAAGCATGAATAGGTGTTAGTGCTTTATATTTGTTTTATGACACATCAGAATACACCATATAAATTTAATATCCTATTATTCTGTGTCTATATTCTTCATTTTTTCCTCCTTTCTTATCTATACCCTATTATTTCAACAGGAACAATAGAAGTAATAAATTGTTGTCATTATTCCCGAAATTGGGATGTCAGAATTCAGAAATAAAATAACCTTTCTAAAGAAAGCAGAATAGCCAACAAAGTGAATGAACACATATTTGTCAACAATGCAATAACTAATAAAGTCAAATTTCACCGTGCCAATATTGGAATGAGAATGGGAAGGGGGAAGTTTAAAAAAAAGCCTAATAATTTATTGAAGGAAAGTAGTCAAATGTGAAAATTTGATATTAGATATCAATTGTCAAGACAGAAACCAGCTAATGCAAACTAGAGTATCAAACAAATGAATAAGAAGGCAGGGTTGTGTAATATATTAGCTGAAAGTAGCAACAAGTCATCTAGAAAGATACCTGCATGTTGAGATAAATACAATGGCAGACCGAATTTCCATATCTTCCATTTTAGCCAAAATATGCATCAAATATACATCCTTCACCTTTTTAGGGATGAATATAGCCTGTTGCTTAAGTGTTTCAACTGTTTTAAAGCCTTCATAAGCCTCATAGACATACATCTTATCTTGGTATCGTTCACGCAACTTTTGCAGATTACTTGTAGTTGTTGCAGAAAAGAACAGGTTTTGTCGATTTTCTGGTAAGCACTGAAAGATATATCTCAATTCCTCCTGAAAACCAACATCCAGGACTCGATCTGCTTCATCCAAGACAAGGAACTGCAGAAGCATAGATCAAATATTAATTCATAGAATGGAATTATGAATACAAAGCAAAAGCAATGATTAAGCATACAGCATGCAATTTTGTATGCAAAAAGATTCCAATCAATGGATAGTTTAGTTGCATCTTTTAGACATAGTAGCTTGTTTTTCTCTTTCTACAAATTTAGTTTGGAGGAGTTATTATCCAAAGACAATAGTTTGAAAGCTGCTTCATTTTTTAGCCACTTTGGATTGACAAGCCATTTTCTTTTCATTGATAACAATCGCATTTGTTTCCAAAACCTCTGGGAAAAAAACTAAAGAAAAACACATTATTTCTTTAAAATAAGCTAATTCAAACACATTATAAGTTTATTTCATTTTTACTCTAAAATGAACTAACCGAATTATGCATAAAGCATCAATCAATCAACCGAATCACCACTTAATTCAACTATAATCCACTACATTCGCGCTTCATAACAAGAGGAACAGCAATAACAAAAAAAATACTGAAAAATAAACTTCATCACGATTATTCAGGATTTGGATGAGATATAGGGCCAGTTTGTTTTAGGGTTTAAACTTGCTAAAAAAACGCTTATTTTAATAAAATAAGTATTGAAATAAGCAGCTTTTAGAGCATGTTTAGTTTGCATTCTAAGTTATCGTGCACAAATTCCAAGAGCAAATTCGATGGCTCAACACAAACGGAACAGAAAAAGAAGGGTGGGATGCTTTTGCAAACCTTCCAACGTCTGTTTGCAACGGTTACTGTAACTATGCACTTAGTAGGTTTGTCTAAACTGCTTTTGCTTAAAAAAGAATACCGCTTATTTTAATAAGCAAATCCAATTAAACTAATTAATTATTTATCCAAACGCACCCCGAATCCAATTATTCATTACCTTGGTTCTGGAGAAAACGGTAGGAATATCAGGGTTATTGCGGAGCAGGGAGTGGATCCTCCCCGGGGTGGCGATGACAAGGTGCGGCCTCGCGGCGAGCTCCTTGGCCTGCCTTAGCATGTCCATGCCCCCGACGACCACCGCGATGCGGAGGTGCACGGCGGAGCCGAGGGCACGAAACTGCTCGGCGAGCTGGAAGGCAAGCTCGCGCGTGGGGGTCACGACGAGGGCGAAGACGCCGAACGGATGCTCGGCGAGGCGGTGAAGAATCGGGAGCGCGAAGGCGGCCGTCTTCCCGCTCCCGGTTTCATCGATGCCTAGCACGTGCCGGCCCTCCAGCACGCGCGGGATACACCGCCGCTGCACGCCCCGCGGCCTCCGCATTCCGAGCTCCCGGCACGTCTTCACCGCCCATTCCGCGAGCCCAAGGTCGCCGAAGGTCTCGACATCAGTGTCGGTGGCGGTTTCGTCGGAGTGGTCTTCGATGTGCTCGCCCTCGGAGGTGGGGTTTGCGGCGATTGAAGGAGGTTTGTGAGTGGCGGTGGTGTTTGTTACGACGGGTGAAGAAGGGGTTTTGCGAGGGGTTTTGAAGAGAGGGAAATTTGGGTCATGCAAGAGTTGTGATTGGTCCATTGGTTACTAATTCTGAAATCACTACGCCTCTCTTTTTTCTCTCTCAATAAAAACCATTGAATATCGATTTGGAATCTGAGACAGAAAACTTTGTATTTTGTTTTTTTGGGAGGGG